>JAVQJG010166396.1:0-34810 GCA_036024015.1 Craterocephalus amniculus
TCAAACTCCTTCCATATGTTGCTATGAATGCCTTTATGGCATCCCCTGCAGATTGTTTCCCAATCCCCATCCTCAATTATAATGTTTAGCTCCAGCTCCCATTTATTTTTGACATGGAAAGTATTGTCTGATACATCTAATGACAGATTTCTGTATAAATGGGAAACATGCTTTTTATTTGGTGCTTGATGTTTAATTATATTAATAAAGTATGTTTCTAGGTTTGTTGGAGAATTTTTAATTATATTCCAATCTGCATGGTTTGTGATGTAGTGCCTTATCTGAAAGTACCTGAACATGTCACTTTGGGGAAGAACAAATTTGCTCTGAGATATGCGAATGGCTGTAAGCCAGTGTCACAGAGCAATTGGTCAATAACCCTCAGATTTCTATCTATTTCCATCAATCTGCATAGCCCTTGAAAGGGCAACTGTCCCTCTTATTCTCTTTTGAACTGTTGGCCATATTTTCAAGGTACGTTTGACCCATATATTTTTTATGTTAAATTTCTGCTGGGACTGCTTACTCAGAAACACTAAGGTGGATAGAGGTATTTCCGGCAGTGAACTCTGCTCAATGTTTGCCCATCCTGATTCCATATTGTTATTAACCCAAGCTACCACTGCTGTAAGTTGTGCGGCCCAGAAATAGTACTTCATATTGGGAAGGCTGAGTCCACCCCTTTCCTTTCCAAGAGTGAGTGTTTTAAGTCTCATCCTTGGTTTCTTATTTTGCCAAATGAACTTAGATATGAGCCTGTCCAGCATATTAAAGGCAGATGTTGGGATTCCGATGGGGAGAGATTGAAACAGGAAAAAAATTCTGGGAAGTAGATTCATTTTTACAGCCTCTATTCAGCCCAGAAGGGATAATGGTAGCACATCCCATCTTTCAAATTCATTTCTAAATATCCCAAATATTTTTTTGTAATTTGCCTGGTATAGTTGTGTCACCTGGGGGGTGAGTATGATCCCCAGGTATCGAAAGCCCTGCTTAGATCTGCGAAAGGACACAATATCATCAAGTTTGCTAGTTCACCCCCCAGACACCATCATCGCTTCTGATTTACTATGATTTACTTTATATCCGGATACCATACCATATTCATTTAGACTTTTTAGAAGAATTGGGACTGAGTGGGTGGGATTTTCAATAAATAGCAGTATGTCATCCGCATATAGGGCTATTATTATTATTATAATTATTATTATTATTATGTTGGTTTCCTTAGTTTGTTTTTTTATCAGTGTTTTTTTTTTTTTTACAAAAGAAATGGATCTTTGGGTCTCTGCAAAAGTTATTTAAATTTTTCCAACAGCAGCTTATAGATCTGAATAAATCAGTCTGTTTTATTTAGACTTATTTCTGTTTCATTATGACAGCATAATGTCAATAACACATACAGAAGCAAAAGTGTAAGACAAGGCAAGGTCAATGATCTTAGTCAATGAATAATTGAATAAATAAAATGCAAAACAGCAGAATGCTGATAGTGGTGGTCTTAACAGACCTGACTGATGTTTCCTGTCTGAACCAAAGACACTGAGGCAACATCACAGACAGCTTTCTGTATTCAAGCCCACATGGTGTCCTCAGTCAGAATTCCTCCATATCCATACTTCCCATCACCTTTACATAGTCTAAAGAAATTAGCTAAAGGTTCACCTGCTCAGTTCCTTGTTAACGCAAATATCTAATCAGCCACTGACATGGCAGCAACTCAACACATCTCTTCATGTAGGCATGGTGAAAATGACTTGATGAAGTTCAGACTGTATCAGAAGAGTAAAAAAGAGGAATTAAAGTAATTTGAATGTGGCATGGTTGTTAGTAGAAGTATTTCAGAAATTCAGATTTGATGTCAGAGGTCAGAGGTGAATAGGCAGACTGGTTGGAGATGATAGAAAGGAAACAGGAAGTCCAATCAGCACTGGTTGCAACAAAAGTATGCAGAATATCATCTCTGATCACACAACACGTCCAGCCTTGCAGCAGATGGGCTGCTGCACCAGAAGACCACACCAGGTGCCCCTCCTGTCAGTAAAAACAGGAAACCAATTCCAATTCACACAGATTCACCAGGGGCCTCATGGATAAAGCGTGCGTACTCACAGAAAATGTGTGTCGCATAATTTTAAGCACAACTTGGGATGTATAACAATGAATGTGGTTTGAAAGTTTGCGGATATGTGAGCAAACTTTTTAGCTGCTGTGACTGTGAGAGTCACCAAAAGGCTAAAGGAAGGTGATAAAGCTTTCAGGAAACGCATTTGAGAATGTAATATATAAAAATCCTGTGTTGCCAGAAAGAGCATCCACGGTCAAAATAAGACCAAAATAAGATTTATATATACATAAATAATAAATAACAATTATTATGATAACTTGCTGGAACTACGCATGCCAATCGCATTCTGGGCACATTGGGGCAGGAGAGTGTTTACAATGTAGCCTGAAACAAGTTGCATTCCAGTTGTAATGTAAACAGAAATCAGACTTAGACACAAACCACTTTCATGTCACATTCGTGTCACATTCTATTTTACGCAGATTGGGATGTACTGTATAAAGGAAGAATGCACAGCTTTATGCGTGCGCACGGTTTTATACAACTGAGTTTTTTTGTGCTGCGCAATTTTCTAAATTTGCTGCTACGCCAACTTTTGTTGTGAAAGCTGTAAACTCTTTTATACATGAGGCTTCTGATGAGTCAAATGAGTTGTGGTTGGATGGATGGATGGAAGTTTTATTTTATTTGTTGTTTTACCATGGCTCTCTGTATCACTTTGAGATTCCCTAGAAATATAAAGTGCGATACGGATAAAATTTATAATTATTTATTGAGAAGTGTTCCTACTGAAACACTGACTTTGCAGTGGTTTGGTCACTGTTCTCATACAGTACGGTGGTTTCTCCTCATACTTTGATTCCTCTCCATGCAGATCATGCATGGAGATTTCTAAATGGTGTTAAATTGTCACTTAGGTGTCAAGTTCATGTTTTCCGACCTTACCTGCTGATTATATTCATGGATAATCAGTATTTCAGTTAATAAGATTTTGAGCGGAAGAATATTCAAAATTTTAAGTGAATTACTCCTTAATTAGAGGTTGTCGAATATCTACAATCAAATTTAAGGCAGCTGTAAATATAATTTTTATTTAATATAAACTTTAAAACTTGTTACCATCATGACAAAACGCCTCATCTGTTAAACCAATAAGCAAAGTCTGCTTATCTGCTGATGTGGCACAGGTATATTTGTGTAGATAAATGCATTTTTACTCATAACAAATCCAATTTCACCCCTGCCCCGTGTCTCATTAATGGTAAATATAGCACTGCATGCCACCCAAAGCAATCTACAAGTCCGTTTGTTCAGTGAAGACATTAAAAAGCTGAGATTTACACTCATTACAGTTGAACTTGCAGACACACGTTAGCTTATAAAACCTTGTTTAAATGTGAAATGTTTAGCCTGCAGGCTATGGTGGATAGCAGTCGGAGAAGCTCTAGATTCATATTTCCCCTCATTGCATCACTATTCCTGCTCATGGCTCTCAGAAACTCATCCACAGATCAACAGAAGGAGATGAGTGTGCTAATCAGAGCAAACACTAAAGAGTAACAACAATGGCACGTGATAACACATTGCATTTGGTTTTACCAGTAAAACTAATTTGTCATTTAAATATAAATGTGTGCTGTACACATTTATTCACTTAAACTGGATTGTGTGGGTGGAGGGGGTCACTGCTTAGAAAAACAGAAAAAGGGCACCTAGATCCAATTTTGGATTTTTCATTTGAGGCAGCAATTTGACCTGGAAGTTTTCTCTGCTCCATGTTTAAAACACAACAAAACTGTGTTGAACTCATTCAGTAATAATAATACTATAATATTCAGTGGCTTTTTATACTGAGACAGAAGTACTTCAGCCTCAAACTAGAACACTGTCCAGGGTGCTCATTTATAAAGCTTACTTATGCACGAAAAGTGGCGTAAGTGACTTTTTACAAAAAGTTTCTGATTTAGTCAAGGCAAGGCAAGGCAAGTTTATTTATATAGCGCTTTTCAGGTCCAAGATAATTCAAAGCGCTTTACATACAACATAAGAATTACAATAAGATGAACACAAAATCAAACACAAAATCATTCAAAAATGGCGATTAAGTCTAAAGTAAAATGTACATCATGATCTAATGTTCCACTTGTTTGCAGCATAATAATAGCTAAGAACTGCTTCTCTAAACAGAAGAAGGAGAATGCCGTGTATCAGCAGACGCCTCTTTTCAAGTTTGACTCTGAAACCGTGACAAATGTAGGAACAAACCTTCATTCATAAATATAAACTAAAATAAGGATATTTGTGTTTGGTTGATTATTTCTCCAATTTAATAATATTAGTTTGTGTTTATAATGGTATTATTAACATCGGTGTTCCAGCTTGTGTGTTATTAACACCAGTTTAGCCTGTGTAAGCTGTAGCGAAAGGCAAACAATGATTGGCTTATAAAATGCTTTTAAGTCTGATGTGAAGAATTGTATATGACCATAAACTTTATTCCCCATTTTAAAATGGGAAAAAAGAAACATGGTCCCTTTTAATGCCTCTGAGTTAGAGAAATGGGGGTGGAATATATGCACCAAATTTCAATAACAATAGCATCTGTCAGTTTAAATGACGTATGTGACATGTTGCACTGGATCGATTAGTGAACACATCAACATGCACTGGGTTATTTTAGAATTGATAAGGAACAATAAAGATAAAGATTAACTATCTAAAGGTTGTAAATATCTTCAAAAAGGTCCATAGCTTAAAATCCAAAGAGCAGTTTATTTACAATAAGTGGGCTAAAACTATTTCACATTAACTCCATCCATCCATCCATTTTCTGTACCGCTTAATCCAGGGGTGTCCAAACTCGGTCCTCGAGGGCCGCTGTCCTGCAGGTGTTCCATGTATCCCTGCTCCAACACACCTTACTCAAATTAAATGCATCCAGCAGCAAATTAAGTTCTGCACAATGATTAAATTATTTGAGCATGTTGGAGCACCTGTAAACCCTGCAGGTTTGTGGCCCTCGCGCACCGGAGCTGGACACCTCTGGTTTAATCCAATTGGGTCGCACATGTGCTGGAGCCTATCCCAGCCGTCAACGGGCGAGAGGCGGGGTACAGCTTGCAGGGCAAACACAGAGAGACAGACAACTCACACACAGGGAGAATTTAGAGTGTGAGAATTAACCTCACATGTCGTTAGACAGTGGGAGGAAGCCAGAGTACCCGGAGAGAACCCACGCATACACGGGGAGAACATGCAAACTCCACACAGGAAGGCCACAGTTTCAAACCCCACCTCAGCCGGAATCAGACGCCCCCTCTGGCTCCTGACCAACTTGGGACTCGAACCCGCGGCCTTCTCACTGTGAGGCTGCAGTGCTAACCACTACACCACCGTGCAGCCCATTTCACATTAACCCATTTAATATAATTTTTCCCAGACATGAACATATCTGCTCCGGTTTGGAGGATACAACCTATTCTCTTATTTTAAAACTCATGGTAGTTGCCCCAAACCAAAACCTTTTAGAGCTTCCAGAAGTTCAATGAAAATTACCTGTAATCATTGGGCGGTGGGAGTAAGCGTGTCAACTGTCCCATAAGGAAGTAGGAACCTGACTGATGAAGACATTTTAACTAACTATAAGCTAAAATTTTCCCAAACCTTCAGAGACTCAATATTATCTAGTCTATTTGTAAAGTTTCGTAACTGCTGTCTTTTCATTGTGCAGCCAGGCTCTGCCCAAACACAGTAAGACAGATATATAATCACCTGCAACGTACAGAACCCCATTTCTACTTTTGTTCCTGCTATTACACAAACACACACACACAAACACACACACACAGAATGTGTCATATCGTTGTATGAATGGACCAAATCTAGATTCACAAGCAGGATGCAGCAGTTAAAAATTGAAATATACTGAGGGAAATTACTGACTTAATGCACACGCATCAGTCCTTTTGCTGTTAATAATTACAAAAAAAGGACTAAATAGCAAAAGCAAGAAACCATTAAAGAGTAAAACAGCATCAGCTAAGATACAAAGCATCACCAAAAAGAAAACAAAAAAGGAATTAAAGGCAGCTTTGGAGTGACTCCTGCTGTTTGAGGTACCCTGGTATCTCATGAAGATGCTCACAAACACACAGACCCTCATGCTCACAAAGTGCCAACAAGTCTGAACACCTTAGAGAAAATACCTTTAATTCTTCCATCAAAGTGGGGGTTGGTGGCCACTTTGAGGCCAGGATGAGGCATCAGGAAGCAGGAGATGTTGGTGAAGCAGGAGTGGATGTGTTTCCGGACGTTTTGCAGCTCTTCATGCTGGTTCTCTGAGATCTGCATCACACACACACAAGCTTGGCTTCAGGGTTTAGACTGGGTTCAGTTAAGTTGGTCTCAGATGCAGAGGGAACTGATGTGATTCAGCCTCAGTGACATCTGCTGGGACTGACCTTCAGTCTCTTCTCCAGGAACTTCATGCCGCCTTCTTGTCCGTAGGGGAACTCGTATGGAAAACTCCAGTCTCGAACCAGGAATATCATGGACTTGGGGAGAAAACAATGCAGTTACTTGCTGAACGGTATCACATGCCAAAACTTAATCTGATCATTTCAACAGCTTAACACACACATTTCTAATCAATCAGCATATTGTGTGAATGTGTGATCCTGTACCTGGAATGGTTTGAGGAAAGTCTCCTCCATTGCTAGTCGGCCATACTCAGTAAAAAGCTGCAAGAAAGAAGAGAAAATCAGTAACATTTGTTTTAACACCATATATTTATTCAAAGGAAACTAACAAAGTTGCTGTAATTTGTACATTTTTCTGTGTATATGTTGAATTAAAGATATTTGCATAACATTAAATCTCTGATTTCTGTTTCTGTAATAAGCTAAACTAAAATATGTGTATGGTTTTCAACAGATTTCAAAGGTTTATTACCTGCAAGTGCTGAAGATCGTCTTCTTGTACATTCTGCGAGATATTGTAAACCTGAAAGAATTCATTCATTTATTTACCATCAGGGGTTTAAAAACTTACATGTTGATTTATGCAGGTATATGAGGAAAAATGGGGAAAAACACAGAAATGTTTCGACCCGGGTCAAAATGAAGAACAAGTTGAATCTTTACGACTGTACCATTCATCATTATTCATATAGTATTATTCATAACCCTTAACTTTTCCACATTTTGTCACATCACGATCACAAACATAAAAATATTACATAGTAAATTTATGAGAAAAACCAACACAAAGTGGCACACAAGCGTTAAATTCAAAGGCATGTATACATGATTTTATAATTTTTCAATTAAAAAAACAGAGAAGTACATTGTGCATTAGTATTCAGCCCCCTTTTCTCTGATGGCAACCAGTTGCCTTCAGAAGATGCCTGATGATTGTTCAATGATTAAATAATGACCTAATGACTAAATAGACTCCACCTGTGTGCATTATTATCTGCAAATACATCTGTTTTGTTATGGCCTCAGAGGTTTGTGAAGAGAATATTGGGGAGAAGCAGCAGCATTGTGAAGTCCAAGAAACACACAGGTCAGGGATGAAGTTGTGGAGAAAGTTAAAGCAGAGGTAGGCTATAAAAAGATTTCCCAGGCTTCAAACATCCCACGGAGCAGGGACTGGGAAGATAGACGAAGCCAAAGAGAGGGCAATCTTTGAGGAAAACCTGCTGGAGTCTGGCCCTGTCCAGTCTTTTGCAGAGGTTCACCTCCCAGCAGGACAATGAAACTAAACATAAAGCCAGGGCGACAATGAAATGGTTTAAAACAAAACTTATTGGATGGATAGACTAGACCGGTTAAAATCTGCAGCAAGATCTGAAAGCTGCCGCTCACAAACGCTTTCCATCTGATTTGACTGAGCTGGAGTCATTTTGGCTAGAGGAATGTGCATTTTTTAATCTTTATTTTAGAAGTCATATATTTAGTCTTACTGTTCTTATCGGTTTTTAGTCTTGTTTGATTCTTAAATAAATAGCGCTTCACACTATGGGCTATGCCTGTGCTGCTTGTGGGGTCGTTGCCGTGAGGCGGCTCCGTCTCTGGGTTTCCCTAAACATTATGGCCTTTTGGTGGAGCTGTGGTTCGGTGCCTGCCCAGGGCTGGGGCCGCCATGTATGGGCTGGCTTCTGGTGCGAATGGATCCCCAGAATATCGTTTCCTCCCAGTGATGCTAAGCCAGGTTTTCCGTTTTTCATCACTTCCCTATTTATTTATTTACTCATATATTTAATTTTAATTTTAAGGTATTTTTTTACAGCGGTTACAGATGGTAAAAATGGTTTAGGTGTGTGTGTGTGTGTGTGCGTGTCTGTGGGTGTGTGTGTGTGTGTGTGTGTGTGTGTGTGTGTGTCAAGGAGAGAGACCAGTGGCATTTTGTTTTATTTAATTTTATATATCTATGACTTTATTCTGTTGTTTTTAACTTGTGAAGCACTTTGTGTTGCTTTTTGTATGAAAGGTGCTATTTGAAGTTGATTTGATTTGATAAATTTCAATCTGTACACAAACCCCCAAAAGGCTTGCAGCTGTTATCACAGCAAAAGGTTGTTTCCACAAAGTATCGAGTCAGGGGGCCGACATTTCCACAACACAGTGCTCCATTTTTCATTTGTAAAAAGAATAAATAATAAAATCATACATAATTTTCTCTGAATTTCACAATTGTTTGCCACATGTTGGTCATTCAAATAAAATCCAATAAAATATATTTAACCTGACAAAATGTGGAAAAGTTTAAGGGGTATGAATACTTTTTGCACGCCACAGTACACATGATCTTGAGGTGGGATGATTTGTACCTGCATAGAGCTTATCATGGTGCTCAGAGCGAACACGGTGGCTGAATCCCTCAGCGTTGACTGGCTGTCAAACGTGCCTTGTGTGTCCATTAAAAGTACAGCAACCTGTGGAAAAGGACAGATGGAGACAGATAGGGACCTGTCCATTAGTAGTATGCATGTCTCAGATGGTTTTGTTATGTTGAATAAATCCAGCAAATGAGTTTAAAGTAATAAAACGTATTGTAAGAAAAGTTTGGCAGAAATAGACATGCAGGTATCAGTCTCATATTTAATTCTGTATCCTGTTGAACTGTAACACTCTATCAAGCTGGACGGAGGAACTCAGTCTCACCTTTCGTCCATCTGGTTTGTCCACCAGAAAGACCTCACTCCAGATCTGGATCCCGGTTGTCTCTCTCTCTGAGCCCCCCCTCCAAGAGAAGCCGGTCAGAGGCTCATCTGCATCTCCAAGCCACTTCTCAGACGCCTGAACATCAGCATTGAATGGAGAAGTGTGTTAGCCTCTCTGATTATAAAATAAGTCCCAGATCATTTGTGAATGGTTAATAGTTTTGTTTTGTTTTTTTAGAAAAATATCAGTAAATTGACATCGGGAAGAAAGGGAATTTTAAAGGTAAGCCAATTCTTGCTGTTGCGTGAGAAGGGATTACACCATAATTTAAGAAAAAACTTGTTGAAATGAAGGTAAATCATTTAAATACATCATGCAATGATCTTGGAGAACTAATTGTTGCTGCCCATCAAACAGAGGGGGGTTATAAGGCCATTTCTAAACCAGCTGGCATCTATCATATTACAGGGAAAAACATTATTCACAAGCAGAAAATATTCAAGACAGTTTACAATCTTCCCAGGAGTGGATATCCAAGCAAGGTTTGACCTGACTGTGCAAAAAAACTACATCTCAGAGTCTCAGTTGTCAGAGTTCATGGCAGCACAGTTAGAACAAGACTGAACAGGCTTGCTTGGAACGGATACAAAGCAGCATGGTAAGTTAACCACAGATTACACCTCAACACAGTTGTGGAGGTGTAATGACAGCACCCGGACATTTGTAGTTATTGAGTCAGCCATGACCTCTTTTGTGTATTTAACTATTTTACAGTCAAAGGTTTTTATTCTCTTGGTGCTTTTATCTACTTGCCGAGGCAGTTGCCATGATTGTGCCACCATTTTTACTATGGTGTCTCTGAATTGACAAACAACTCTGAGTGAAGTAAGAAGCCTCTAAAATAAAACTGCAGAAGAAGCTTTGTCTTAAAGCTCCCATGTGGGATAAATAACGTCTTAAAGAGCAACCAGAAGAGAGTAGAGATGTAGACATTTTAGCTACCTGTCATCGCTGCACCTGAGGCCACTCGATCCGCTCGCAGATAAAAACATATTTATGTCTGGGAAGTTTTTGGCCACCAGCAGCCACCATCCATTCACAGCTGTACTTAGCATTGAATTTATTACAATGTGCATCTTTACTCCTAGATGCCAATGATTCTTACACAATTTTTATCTGTGTATAATACCTACAGAGCTCAATAAATTAAAGCAAATTTGTAAAGAAGAGCGGGTCATAATTTCTCTTTAGTGATGAAAAAGATTGTTTCAATCATATAGAAGGTGAATACTTAAGTATTTTTATTAATAGTTGTTCTCCAAGCTGCTGAATTTTGTTTGTACACACTGTATTGGGATTTTGGTTTAGCCATTTGAGAAATAACACATTTTATTATGTCCCATTTTCTATCTAAATGCATATTTATTTCATTTAAGGACCATTTTAAACATCCTGGTGAGACTTACATGGTTGTACATGTAACGTAGCATGAAGTCCATCAGGAAGGACTTGCCCTTGCGGAAAGCCCCTGCTACAGAGATGGCCACCACCTCGCGGTCTCTGACCTCCTCAGCCAGTAGGATGCGGCTCAACGCCGCCTCGTCCAGCTCAAAAGTGTGGTCGTCTTTGACCAGGAGCACCTGGATGGGCCGGGCTCGTCCATCTGGCTCCTCTTCCTCGGAGCTCCAGTCGTAGACATTTTTATCACCCAGGGACCCTGGGGGGTGAATCAGACAGGAGAGGGGTGATTGTAAAAATGAAACTGAAAGAAACCAGAACTTCAGTCCATTAAAAGTTGAAGCAGGCGATGTGAAACAATCTTTACTTTCTGTTTGCTCCAGATCTATAAAAATGCTGTTAATCTTGTTAGTAATTATAATGAATCAGGCTATTCAACCCATCCCATCTGAATCCTGTGCATCCAGAGATTTCCACACAGTGACTCAGTGTTTTAAATCTTTGCACTTGAGCTGCATGGCTCTCCTGATGCAAAGATATGAAGCATTTTAGCTCTCACACATATCTCACTCAACTTTAAGTGGTTGTGATGTGGATTTCGAGGACGTAATTGGAAATTGCATCCTGACTGTTGCTGTCACGAAGCTAATGCAATAGATTAAGGAGTAACAAACAAATTTAGCAGTGTGCTGAATGATTAATGCAGGGTGCCACGAATGCACAGTGAATAATTAAAGGAGGAATCATCCAAGGTTTCCCTTTAAGGCTGAAAAAGGCTGTCAGTTTGTTTTTTGTTTTTTTCCTGCATAGGCCTCACCCTGGGCCTGATGTAAGCCTGCCTGGTTAACCTGATCGTGTTACTGCCACTGCCCTGAAAACAGCAGAAGATGCTAGGAGCTTTCCAAAGTGGGTCAGACCCTATAAACTCTCCAATGACAAAAAGCAGCCTGTCATCCCTTTCCCCTCTCCTCTAACAGTCATTCAGGCCTTTTCCACTCCCTTGCAGGCCCAAATTTAAAGTTGGACCACTGACTTCAATCAAGTAGAATGCTGGTTTTCACCAAAATCATGATCATGGACGTGATGGGGATGACCGCGATAATGATTTGTGAGGAGATTATGGTTATAGGGATGATGACAGGCTATTTACTGATGCAATATTGCATAATTTCAGGAACCAAGGTGCATCAAAAGAAAGCTCACATTATCAAACACTTTCAAATCAGGACTTTTAGACCCCAAACACTTTAAATTCCAGTATGACCTTCAATGGAAGCGTTTTAGGTATATAATGGCAAGACATAGTCAAAAATATGTGTTTGTTTATGCCTGGCTGACCGATTTTAATGCAGATGCCAACTGCACACGGTGTATTTCTTATTATCAATCGCGTTATATATCACAGCAGCTCCGAATCACACGCTGATTACAACAATGTTGAAACAAAAACAAGAGTTTAATTATGAGCGCAACAGAAGCATTTAAGTGGCGGGGTTGATTACACCCATTGCTCGACAGAATCAAAAAATATATGTGCGTCAGTGGAAGTGAGATTTGAAATGTACGTACACTCACCCCAGCTGTCTCTTTCTGGACGGTGTTTCGCCATATTACTGTCCTTTTACCCCTCGATTTGTACGTGGATGAGCGACCCTAGTCGGTAGTCATGAGTGTCGGGAGCTGGGAGGATGCCCTGTCTCCGCCACACCGATGCTCCAATGGCAGGAGGATGATGGAGCTTTTATTCCTAGCGTGATGTAGTGATCGTGTGCGTCGCTAGAAGGCAGTGTTTAATTGTTTTTCCTACTTGCTGAAGAGCAGCATCAACTTTACAACACCGAAATATTCATGTTTTTTATTAGGAAAATGCACACTAAAAATACACACACATAATGACTGTGTGTGCCTCTGTAACCATGGAAAAACATCTATCTACTATGCCTAGAGCCACTCCATTTTTCTTACGGTCTCTGTGAAAATAATTTACACAGTTTCACCATGGATATACATCCATGAGTTTCACCTTCTGTCGGTAGATGGCGGTAAACACACACTGTTTGAGCTCCATGCTGCCTTCATAAACATTACGTGAATTTGTAAACTTTACATGAGTCAATACATAAGGAGATTATATCTAAGAAGTGTCACAATTAGCAATCAAGTTAAGACATTAAAATACAATACATTTAATATCAATTGAAAATTAATTTATATTTATACATCTTTATTCTATTACATCTGTAGGACTATACATTTAAACAATGACCAGTCCTTCTATTGAAATGTCCGATTGTCTATTATACGCATGAACGCAATACTGCCACAGACCTACAGTGACGAAGCCAGAGATTAGCAGCTCACTGTTGCTTTTTATGGGAGCTTCATCTTTAAATAAATTCAAGATTAATCAATTATTCGTGTAGTTTAGCGTCCAAACCCTAAGTATGAATATGCCGCTTCTCTAAAGCCACCAAAAGAGGGAAATGACATGTCAACGGCAAAAACTTAATCCAGAAATCCCATCGTGGTTTGAAGTGGACTGTAACGTCTGTGGAGCGAGCAGCAACCCTCTGAAGTTTACTACTGTTTCCTCGATAACAAAGAAGCACAGTTTTTCCTTTTGTGCCATTATTCGACGCCAACGCACAGTAAACGACTCAGAGACTATTTAAAATGCGAAACGTGCACATTCGCCGTTTTTATATTGTGGAAGGTAAGTAGAGTTTTAAGTTGGAGCCAGACACGGAGTTAAGTTCAAATTTGCCTTGTTAGCTAGCATTAGCCAACTTGACGCTAAGCCCCTGGTTGGCTCCGGCTATTCTCTGGAATGACCACAGTGTTCATGCTAAGGTTGCTCAGTAGTTACTGTTATTTACATAACGTTGCCAATAAGTAAGTGCTAAGTAACATTAGTAATCATTCCAAATTAACTTGAATACTAAAGTTTATAGTGAGAGATTTCAGCCTTAAAAGCTGTAACCATGTCTCTCTTTTGTAACTTGACAGAAAGGAAAAGAAAAAAGGAAATCCCGTGATGTGATTGAGGTAACCATATATATATCTGGTTCAGCATTTTCATCTCAAACTTTTCTGTCTGTATTAGGACATGGGGCTCGGAGAGGGTCCGTTTGAGTACCACTGATCTGCTAAAATTCAAGACACCTACGTGATCAACCCCCACCCACCACGTCTAATCAAGCCAACTAAATGTAAAGAATCTCTAAGGTTCAAGCTATCATGGATATCTTTCCCCGGCCAAGCGGTGAAATTCAGAGGAAGAACCCCCAGCATGACTTTGAGCTCATTCAGAGGGTGGGAAGTGGCACATATGGAGACGTGTACAAGGTACAGTGAAGCTGCTGGTTCCCACTGCGTGTGGTTCTAGCTGGATGTGGCATGACTTACCCGCTCATGACTAATCGTCTTTTAAACCCTGTGTTGTTTGTTTTGTAAGTCATGTTAGCATGTGGCAATCACATTTTGGCAGTAATTTCCAAATGGCTTCAAAGTTCTGAATCTGAGGTTTGATAATACCTTTATTGTAAAGTCCATAAGTGTGTTTTATTGCATTGTTTGCCAGTATTTGTTTTACATGGATCCAAATATGAACTAGAACACCTAATATAAAACGTTATGGTTGTCTCAATTCAGAGTTTGTTTTTAAACACACAATTAAGATGAAAATAAAATATGCACACACACACATACACATAGTATCTATGTCATAGATAGATAGATAGATAGATAGATAGATAGATAGATACATGTATGTAATTTACAATTGTTAAGTCAAATAAATCCTATTAAAACAGTAAATAGTGATATATATATATTTTTTATAATGGTCTATTATCCTGACCTTGTACAGGCAGCTAAAAGGTATGCCTTTATGCAGGGCTTTTATAATGGGATGCAAATCATACAGGTATTTGTTGCAATTTCATTGACTGCTTGTTAGTATTTTAGTGAATCACATGCAATGGGAGTTAAAATTGAGAATCCATGGAGGTCTTATTTGTGACTTATTTTGCTGTATTTATTTATCAAATTATGGCTGTTTTCTAAACTTAGCTTTTTACTGGATTGGATTGGTCTGGCTTATGCCATTATAGCAAATTTGTTTGTTGGGATAAATTGATCAGTAGAAGAGGAAACTGTCGATCTCTGAGTCTAATCAGTTTTCTAATTTGCTGTGGTTAATTGTACCTATTTACAACGGTATTTTGCACGTCTAGCTAGTAGGGCTGGGCGATATGGCCGGGAAAAAAATCTCCGATTTTTCAAACATAATCCGATTTTTAGATTTTAATCGATTTTCTTTAATCTTCCTGTCTTTTTCTTTAAAACAGATCACAAATATTAGATTTTATGGGAAAACCTGCTTTTATTTCAATCACCTATTCAGGAAGTTGACCAAAATTCAAAGTGCAGATATTTTAAGTTGTGAAACAAACTTGTAAAACAAGCTGGCTGGCCCTGCCACTGTAAACAATAAAAATATAACTTTCACGCATACAGTTGTACAGGTGAGGGAAGGCAACATCGGCGAAATATTTCCGGCTAAGAAAATCTCGATTTTCAAAAAATAAAATCCTCATTAATAGAAAATTCGATTTATCGATAAAATCGATTTATTGCCCAGCCCTACTAGCTAGTTACACACAGCATTTGCCTAAACAATAGTTTATGTAGGAAACAGACCTGCTTGTCTGTATACCCACATCACTTTGTATGAGTTGCCGTTTGCTAAAAATAAACAATCATGTCATCAGCTTTCAGTAAAATGCAGTGATTAAAATACAGTGATGGTGTGGAACGCTACATTTGTCTCCCTATTTTAGAGTCCTTCAGTTTCACACAGTTTTCTTAGATAAGCGAGATGAGCCTGTGTATACAGTATATGCAAGTCACATTTTTACAATTTTAACGGTTTAAAAGAATCAACAAGCGGGAAAAGCAGGACATCTTTAGCAATGTTTGTCTCCCTTCTTTTGTTAGTAAAGCAAGTAGAGCTGAAATAGTTGACTATTTGATCATTGGAAAAAAGGGGAGAAAAAAGAAATATTGAATACCCATACTAATCAGTTTGTTTTTGTGTTGACAAACGTCAGAAGTTTTTTTCCCCCTTCCATTTCATTGTGAGGGTCTGCTCATTTTCCTTTTTTATATGACTAAGCATATGACAAGCAATGTGAAACTATTTAGTTCACATGTGACAAGTTGTGCAGGATATTTTACCATTGACATTTAGAAATGGGTTGCACCTCTCTGTTTTTCTGCAGATAGTTTTCCTGCCAGGTGGATGCAGTTTTTTGTGGGTGTGTTATTAATGGGTTATAAACCGGACTCCAAATTAACTGAAATCCACCAGATATTCCCCTCAGTTTTCTGTCTGTATGGAGGTGCATTTTACTGGAAAACTTAGTTGTTTATGCATCTGCTACAGACAAACAGACCTACCATCTCATCCAGACTTGATAGTTCAGCTGGTCTGTTATGGTCTCTCTCCATACAAAGCCTCTCTGGCCAGCCCCCACCCCCAGACAGGCTACTGGTGGAATGCTGCGCCTGGTATTCGCTCAGAGCTCACAGGCTGAGGTCTGCAGTGGGCTGAAATACGATCCAGCCCCTGTCTAAACACGCGTTTCACTATGGGTGTGTTCGGTGCTGCGTTGACAGAGGAAACACCTCGAACAGGGAGAAGTTCTCGTTTGACCTGCCATGCATGGATTATTTTGATTGGCACGCCTTTTCTCCTCATTAACTGTTTACTACAAACTTTTCCAAGACAAATGTGAGGGTGTGCAAAATGTAAATACAGAGCATGCAGGCAAAAATATGTCTCCATTTTGAATTTTCACAGTCAAGATTTACTGGAAAGTTGGTTAACAGAGACTTTGCCATAGTTTTAAAAGTTAAATGTTTGTTGTTGTTTTTTTCCATTCTTATGCTTTAGGATTGCATCTTGCCTAAAGTTTTGGGCCTCCGTTGTTTCTTTTTTCCCATTTGTAATGTGCCAAGTGTATTCAATAGCTGAGAAACCAGGACAGCATACAGTCTACTTAGGGTGCTTTCATACTAACTGACTCGATGTGATTAACACTGAAGAAAACAACAAATAAAAAAACTCACTCATCTCTTGGTTAATGCAGGGCAACTTCTATCACATGGAGCTGCATCAAATATCTCAGCGGTCTCGGGTTGACCATGTTTCTGTCAGAACCATAACCATGCTCTCTATCACATGAGACCATGAGCCATTTCTGCTAGTTTTGGGTGCATTTACCCACAATGCCCTACATTGTACACCCAGAATGCCATATGTTGTAATCTGCTTCCAGCAGTGGTTCATTTGAAGCAGACTGAGAGCTACTGTATGTTTGTAAGAGAATTAGAGTTTGCTTCTTTAGGCATTCTTAAAACGAAGCAAACTTTTGTAAGCAAACAAAGCATAATTCGAATCAGAAGGCTGTTATCAATGAGCACTTAAAGGCCCAGACTCCTCCTGCAGAGACATTCTGTTTGCAATATGTGCAGAAAATGGTTTGGCATTGTCTTGCTGACATAAGCAAAACCTAAAAAAACAGAGCACAATCTAAATGGTATTATCCAACTCTCATCATTGTTTTTTGTTAATCTATATTTTTTGTCTTTCTGGATATATTTTAAGAATTATTACAAGTCATTTGGTGGACCACACTGACATTTTGCAGCGGAATGACACTTGGTTAGGTTTTGTCATGTGAAAATGGATAAGTACTGTAAATTGTCTTATTATCTGTGTCATAGCTGGATGTCAGTTTTCGTCATCATATGTAATGTTTCCAGTCAAGATGGGTTTTTTTTTCATCACACCTGACTGAAGCTTCATTGGTAAAAATGTTATGCAAGTTATTTAAAACTTGTTTCCTCATAATTTGGGCACCGTTGTTGCAGTCACCTGAGATCTATTCTGACATCTGAACAGCACATTATTTCCCTCAGTCTGATATGTTGCTTGTTGTATAAGATCCTGTAAGAAAACTGCTGGATTATTAACTTCAATGTTCAGTAGCTTAAGATTTTTAAAGGCGGTTGAAGTTGGCTGCTTGCTGCATCACAGATAAGATCTGTCAATTTACAACTTCTCCTTTCCTTCTTCACTTCTCAAGTTGGTTAAAGCTACTTCAGGAAGTGTAAAGTGAGCCACAGGTTGTCGGCCAGTACACTTTAAAACAGAACTGTCACAAACTTCTACTACTGGAAATGAACATTTCAGAAATCTCACAGGCGCACAGGCATGCCAACGTGCAATACAATACATTAAGGGATTATTTTTTTCTTTTGTGTGTGTTATTGGCTGCAGAGGATTTTTCAGTATTTATGTGGGTTACGGTTTATGTGTGTGCATTACCAGCACATCCCAGTGTTGAAAGTTGGCCACACTGGAGGGGTTTGTGGTTTACGGCTGATCTAGCTGCTCGTCCCATCTCTTCATTCCCACAGATTAGGCCGCATCCCGCCTTGACCTGGATTTAGAAGACAGTGCAGCCAGCTATGACACAGAAATTTGACTAACAATGGACAATTCTATCTTTTACACTTGTAACACATTCTCCTCAAAATCAAGTTTTCAAATGATGGTAAAGAAAAGAGAATATCCAGAAGACAGAGCGAGTCATTCAAATAGGGGGAACTGAACAAAACAAAGCCAGAAACTAATGTTAATATGTAAGAGCAAGACTGACTAAACCAGAGGCATTTAAAGTCATGGTTGTGGACTGACTTTCCAGCTCGTTTCTGACTAACATGACTAACACTGCCCTTTTTGACTCAGTTGACTACACTATATGAAAGGAATTTATGTATTAGTAGGTCTAGTTTAGAGAATATTGTAGAGGAAACCAGTTGTTGAGGCAGTGCTTAAGAATGTAGTGGGGCTTCTCACACAGGCGAGAGTATAATCCAAATGGCATTTGTCGGTTTAAACCCCATGTTGGCCAATCAGGTCGCATACTAACAGAATATTAGTAATTGGTTAAATAATAGTTGTATCTTAGGTTTATGTTTTTATATGAGCAGTTTTATTATTGTGAATGGAAAAAAATCTAAATTTTCGATCTCTACCCTGAATAATGACATTTAGGGCTTTAGCAGAGATTTACTGAATTGTTTAATCTGCTGATCAAAGCAAATGTTTGGTCTATAATCTCCTCTTTCAGCTGATCCCGTTAGGGGTCACCATAGCAAATCATCTGTTACTATTTGCTCTATGGTTTCAGGAAACAATGAAAAATGTCCTTCAGGTTACCATATATCTTAAGGCAACATCATTACATTGTATAAAAATGTTCATTTTATTCAATGTTTTTGACGGTTTAGATAATTTTTTCTGCTATCAACAATATCAAGAATATTGCATTATTTGAAGTCTTCCTCACAACCATGGTGGTCTCTTCTAGGCTCGAAACATACAGACGGGAGAGCTTGCTGCTGTGAAGATCATCAAGCTGGAGCCTGGTAAGAACAATAATCTGTCTCATCAGAGAACAACTCATTTTGCAGGCTTTGACTACAGCACACAACATGTCCTGGATATTATACATTTAAATGCAAAATTTTGACTGGATGATATAGAGGCTCTGAAAGCTAGAATCTTTTAAATTTCCAATATTTAATTGTGATCTACTGTCTATTAATAGTCAGTGCCCTGCATGCTAAAAAGAATTACGATTGTTTTAGATCCAGATCTGGTATTGATTCCAAGAATGTCTGTAGTATAAAGTTGAGGCTATGAGAAGAGTGACCTGAGGTTGTGTGGATGAAGACGTGTCTGACTGTCCTGACGGTTCTGTTGCTGGTAATGACCTACTGACAGAGTTAGTGCGATCCAGATTAGTGGATTATAAAATGGGCTTTGTACCGCCAGCAAGCAGACAGAGCTCATCTGATTACCAGCCAGTGAAGGAAGAGATTCACTTGCATCTGTTTTCTCTTTCATTCATTGTGTCACTGGCCCTACTGGCGGTGTTTTGATGTGAAACCAATAATATTGTCCAGAGTTTACACTTGATTGCTTTCTCACAGCTGACATTTGATCTGAAAATTCAAGAAGATACTTTTCCCCTTCTGACAAGAGTCTTGAGCTTAAATATGACATATTCTGCAGGAAACCTGGAATAAGAAATACTTTAAAGTTAGAGGACCAGGGTTTTATTTGAAGTAGGAAGCAAGACTCAAAGCAGAACAGATTAGCAGAACAAATCTGTTTTCTTTCATGTAATTTGTGCAACCATGCACAGGTTTTCAACACTGCTTCAAAGACTAAGGCTGACCAATGCCATCCTGCTAAAGGACAGCTTTTACTTTTTTGTTACCACAGCTTTTGCAATAGTCCTTTTTGTGCTAGAGGTAAACACCTTTGGGTGGACTCTGCAAGGAAACAGGTTAGACCAGGATGAGTGACGCTAGTATGAAGAAAGTGAGATCACAGTTAAGTGTTTCAGAGCAGTGGCTTTTTCAAACAAATATTTCAAATGATCATCCAAGTTGAGTTTTTGTTGATGGTATAAACAGAAGGAGTCAAACTGAACATTTTATCATTAGGTCCCAGCGGACTGGTTTATGAATATCCATTTTCTGCTGCTTGGTATTACTTAAAAAATGAATAGCTACTTCAGACTGCTTTACTCTTCTGCTATTACATATGCACTGTTATGTTCCACAGACTGTGGTGAGGTAAATAAAGATAACATTTTCTCAGTCATGTTATTAATCTAATATACCTCTTTTGAACCCAGCTCCTAGCTGTTCCCGTAAGAAATGCCATCTTTGCATTGACTCATTTCCCTAAACAATGCAAGCAGTTAAGCTTAGTTTCTATTAGATGTCAGTCCATTAGTAGTAACTTTTTAAAGAGATTTCTGATTTCATCCAAACTCAATCTACAGTTAGCCTTTTAATCACTTAAAATATATCAAATCTTCTTGGTGTAAAATTAGGACTTAACATTGAATACCTCCTACATACTATATTGTAACCTGAGACGAAGAGCAAGAATGTGTATATTCAGAGCAGAGGGAAGCGCTCCGCTCAAGAGGAAGTGGCTACATTCTCCAGCTTCAACTCACCAAGAAGAGAAGACTGTGGGTGACTTGTTGCTTTTTTCTTTGGACTGACTGCAGATTCATGTCACAGAAATTACTCTCGCTCAAGCGTTTGCGGCTCCTTGCTGTCTGTCATTAGATGTATCTGAAAGTATCTTTGGTCAGCAGTACTTTCCTATGCATTTATAGATGCAGTAACACTTTCATATAAGCTAATGAACTTGTTCTCAACTACGCTACATTCACTCATGTTTTCTTTCAATATATGTGATAAAAACTGTAAAGCACTTAATGCAAGTTGTCTCTGTTTACATTTATTTAGTCCTTAAAAATGCCTCATACATAGAACAAGTTTTTACAGAAAGTGTAGGGGGAGATTGAACTAGATGGGGGAGTAGATCTTATAGTTTAAATGACATATTCCATAATTTTTGCTTGTCATGAACGAAAGATATGAGATGCCCAACAACTGTTAATAGAGATGGCCGTGCACAATCAAAATTCAGCTATGAAATAATTTTCATAGCTGAAAATTGACTTAATTTTATCAATAAGTAGATGCTAATGGATGCTAATGCAGCAGTTGCTGCAAGCGACAGCAACACAGAAGATTAATGGCAAACAATGAAGATATTTTGCCATCTGGCTCCATTTGGTAAAGTGAAAGGTAATATTTACTATATTTAATTCCAAAAGATTTACTACACTACAGTGTGGTATAGAGATATTTGTGACAAACTGTAGTGTGTATACTTAAAATTTGTGGTAAAAGATGTCAACTTAATTGTATAGTACTGACAAATAAAGTTCCAGATGTAGATGAAAGTCAAATTACCACTATAAAATCAAAGTTTCTTTGTGCAAAGAAGGATGAAAAATACTTGTTTCCTCTGTTCTTCTATATGTTTATAATGGAAAATGAATACCTGCTTTAAAAGAAATCTAAAGTTTTTATTAGAGTGCATCAAATCTCTTGAATTACATCTAACATTTTTTTAAAAATGTGTTGTTCAATTGTATTGAACACCATTTATCTAGATATGTGTCAAATAGATATGTAGCAGACAGGCACAGACTTGTGACAAGTGTACCAAAAATAAGATAAAACAATCCGGATACTTGCTGTCCATTTCTTGGAAACATTGCATGAGTCCTTTGACACAACTTTATAATCTGATAACTTTTAGTCTAAAGCGGGTGGAAATATTCTGGTGTGTTGTTGGATACTTTGGCAAAAGAACTGCAGACATTCCAACCATACTTAAATTCAGGTCCTCGTGTGAGAGAGTCTAAACACTCCCAGACAGGCTAAAAACACTGCTACTGTACAGCAGCTGCCTCACTGAATACAAACTGTTTGTGCTTGATAGTATTTGTGGCCCAGTAGGTATCTCTTTAATTGTCTTTAAAGCAAGCTGCCAGGTTGAGTTTCTGCAGCTGTGTGTGATTATGATGAGTAGGACAAAGCAGCACTCAACAAACCAAAATATGACACATGGTCTGAGTTGCCAAGCAGATGATTTTACTGCTGAATTCATTAATAAAAAACCTTGACTGGTGCTAAATTTCACCACTAGTAATCTGAATCTTTCTGTCTTGATTGGTTTTTGGCAGTGTTCACACTGAAGAGCTTAACCTGCTCTTGTCATGACAGCATGTTGATGGAGTGCTAAAGCTGGTAGATCTTAACCCGTTAATATATTCCAGGGCTGTGTCTCCGCACAATTGGGAGCAGCTGGGCTTACATATTTTTTGTCTTTTTACTTCCTACTGGTCGGATGTGTTGGAGTATATTGCTGAGCTGGAAAGCAGCCGTGGAAATTGGCCTTTACCACATAATCTTTAAAAGTACATGATGTTCCTTAGAAAGTTATGAGTTGTCATCTGCTGCAGAGATGCAGTTTGGAGCCATATAGTCGGAGGCAAATATTAGCCATCATTGATAACTTCCAAAAATATTTAAGTAAAAACAACTGAACATGAAAAGCCTGCAATAGAGTTTCACTTTAAACCGAATAAAATCCCTGAACAGAAAAAAAGTACGTAATTTTGTTCATGTGTCTGTGTGATTTCTCTCTCTGTTTCCAGGGGATGACTTTTCCATCATACAGCAGGAAATTTTCATGGTGAAGGAATGCATGCACCAGAATATTGTGGCCTACTTTGGGAGTTACCTCTGGTAAGCAGGCCAGAATCCCCCCCTTTGGTCATTTTGCAATCTGGTTTCTCTTATCTCACACCCCATCCCAAGGTACAACATTTTTGGAGTTTACCTGCAGCTGCCTGAACGAAGTAACAGGCCACTGCTCCTCAAAACTCAAACATTGCATCCAATTGCTTTATCACATGTGTGAAAGTATGAGATAACCCTTCATCTGGGCTTGACTGGTGTTGTCTCGCTCCTTCTCTGCCAGGATGCTGCTCTTGTGTTTTACTGGGCTCTGTTTTTTTCTGTGACTGCTATCTTAGAGGAAGTACTGTAGGTCTGGTGCACCCACATCTGGCTCAGACTTCCAGCAGGTTTAACTGGAATATAAGTCTCTGAACTATTTTATATGACCCTTTGTGTATGTCTTTGCACAGCAGGCAAGTCTTGCATAGTTTTAGCACACAGCCCAAATGGTTACATAAGATATCAATGAGCAGCCTGTCCTTTACTGACAATTCTAAAAAAATTTCAGTTGTGTTTGTCGAACTGCATTTTAGTTATTAAAGGGGATTTTAGATTTAATGCGTTTCCTGGAATAGTTTGCACAACCAGCTAAAATGTGTGAAATAATGATTGCAAACTTTGGTGTGGTCAACGGAAAAACATCTGCTTGTCAAGTATCACATCTGTTATCATATAATTTTATCTTTTGCATTTCTTTCTTTGCTTAACCTAAAACCTGCCCGCTCACTGCTACAAAACCACATTTTCAGTTTTTCACATGATGCTTTTGACACCTTTTTTGAAACACATACGTGACAGAATGTTAAAATACAAAGATGTAGAGTACTAAACATGTCACAGGAAAGACTATAAGCAAATAGTGGTTTCAGTGTTATGTGGTGTGTTTTGGATGAGTGTTGTGTGAAGGTGTATATGTGTGGAAGTTTGTTAAATGAAGTTAAAGAAACAAAAAAATCTGTTTTCCCAATCTGATATTTAGTATAAATTAGTTACTTGTTTTTGTGGCTCAATGAAAATTGTAAAAAGCTTGTTTTCATTACTTTTGTTAAACTATTTCTGTAAATGTATTTTGGCTTTGTGGCATTTCTAGCTAGCCTGCAAAATGTTTTCCACCATGGAAGTTTAGTCTGCTTTTTTTATTTATTTTTCCAGTCGGGAGAAACTTTGGATATGTATGGAGTACTGTGGTGGAGGATCTCTGCAAGATATCTATCATGGTGAGCTTATACACAATTAATAAAATGAACTTTTTTTTCTCTGTCTTTCATATTCTGCAAACACTAAATGAAAATGTTTTCTAGTGACTGGACCTCTGTCAGAACAACAGATTGCATATGTCAGCAGAGAAACATTACAGGTAACTTTTAGTTTTAAATAATTGTCCTATTGTTTGTAATTTGTTGCAAAACTTAACACAGAATACTTTTATTTCCTTTGCAGGGCTTGGGTTATCTGCACAGTAAGGGCAAAATGCACCGAGATATCAAGGTATTACCTCTTTGCATTTAGTATATTTCCATCATACTTTAATTGTCACGCTCCTACTGATTTCCCTTACTCAGTAAATCTCACAATGCAACAAAGGTGTGAAATATAGTCACAGAAAAAATACAGCTAAGAAAGGTTACTTTAAAAGCATGGGACTAATAGTGCCACTTATTGCAGCTTTGTGGTTGAGGTGATGATAATGCCTGAAGAATTCACAAAAGGCTGGAGCCTCTCTCTATGTGTTATCATGAAGGTCAGGGCTGGAACTATTATCTTTTCTCAGCTCTATGCAGCAAGCACTTCCTGTTTCCTCTACGCTCACCGCAGGATGCCACCAGAGACTTGTCAGTCACAGCCAACAGAAACTGTTTCAATAGCTGTGACACTGGTGCAGTTTTACTAAAAATCACATCAGATATAAATAAGTACACAGTTAAAAATCCAACCACACAAGATGTTAAAGACACCGGTTTAAACCTTAGTGTAGCTTTTATAAACCAGCTGAATAAAACACCAGTTTCCATATTTATAGCATACAGTAGCAATAAGCATATTTTTTAAAATGAATTTTTTCTGGGTTTTGTTGACAGGGTGCAAACATACTTCTAACGGACAACGGAGATGTGAAGTTAGGTAAGAGGCTCTTCAACATCATAATCCAGAGAACTTTAAATCCTTCGTGGCTTTTAGGCGTATGTGCATTACATAATCTGAAAAGCACTGTCGATCCTTGTTACAGCTGACTTTGGAGTTGCAGCCAAAATAACAGCAACCATTGCTAAAAGAAAGTCTTTCATCGGAACACCCTATTGGTGAGAGCGTCACCCTTCTCTAAGAGTATCTTGTGATACCAGTGGTTTGATAGATAATTCACCTGATAGACACAAGTTCAGTTTCCCTCTGTGTTTCATTAGTTGTTTAATGTGAGACTACTGGATAGAGAGACCCTTGTTCTGTCTATGACTCTGACTTCTCTGATCACCACAGAAATAGTGTAGTTAAAGTAGTTATTTATTTTAGAAAATCTAACTACCCTTTTAATTTTTGTTTGTAAGTAACTGGTAAAGCATTGTCCTGGCTATGTTTAGGATGGCTCCAGAGGTAGCCGCAGTGGAAAAGAATGGTGGCTACAACCAGTTGTGTGATATCTGGGCCGTTGGCATCACATCCATCGAGCTGGCCGAGCTACAGCCTCCAATGTTTGAACTGCATCCAATGAGGTGTGTTTAACTCGATAATGAATGATTTCTTACTATCTATCTGTCTATCTGTCTGTCTGTCTGTCTGTGAATGGTTTCTTACTTTCTCTATATCTCTTGCTCAAATTTGGCTCAAATCTGTGGCGATGAAAATCCAATTTGTGGTGCATTATGTGTGGGGAAACCCTGAAAACAATTTTTTTTGTTTCTTAAACTTCAGTTCACTAACATACTAGCTGGATGAAGTCACTGTGACTTTAACTTCTTTTAACTAACATCCTAGCTGGATGAAGTCACCATGACTTCATCCAGCTAGGATGTTAGTTAAATGAACTTAAAGAAACAAAATAATCTGTATTCCCAATCTGATTTTTAGTATAAATTAGTTACTTGTTTTTGTGGCTCAATAAAAATAAAAATTGTCTTCTTTACTTTTGTTTAACTATTTCTTTAAGTGTATTTTAGCTGTGTGGCATTCCTAGCTAGCCTGCTAAATGTTTTCCAGCATGGAAGTTTAGTATGCTTTTAAGTAAAGTGAGGTAAGAGGCTCTTCAACATCGTAATCAGGAAAACTTTAAATGAGAAGTGTTTAACATTTAAGAAAGATCACTCATAGCTTCTTTGCATGATTCTAAGACTGCTTCCTGCTTTTGTGTTTCCTGGAATGTTTTCTTGAGTGTTTGGCTGCTTGAATAGCCACCCTGTTCTGTTAAAATTTAATAAGAAATTCTTGGTTTTTTCATCGATGAGTTAAAACTTCTTTTTTCTTTATTTCTTTTTTTAGAGCCTTGTTTTTGATGTCAAAGAGTAGTTTCCAACCTCCGAAGCTAAAAGACAAAAACAAATGGTGAGAGTCAGAATGATTAGTCATGCTGTTGAGAGAATGTTTGACAATTGATTATTTTCATTACATACAACATATATATATATATATACATACATATACATACATGGAGGGAGGATTATTGCACAAAAATAAAACTATCTTGTTCCACAGGTCTGCTGCTTTCCACAACTTCGTTAAAGTGTCTTTAACAAAGAACCCAAAGAAGCGGCCTACAGCAGAAAAGCTTCTGTCGGTAATAAATAATATTCTTGACTTGATGTTTAGTTAGAATTCAGCAGCACCTCAACTGGAGCTTCTGTCCGTCGAGGATGAACATTTAGCTGGATATCATACAATCACCCCTGGTCTTAAACTAGTAGCTACAGATATATTGAGACTTTTGATAGTATCTATGCTTGAGTGTTTCATTTCAGTAAAAAGAAGGCAGAGTTTAGTTTACAAGTTTTAAGTACCAGACAAACTGCAAAGAAAGCTCCACTGTTTGTTAAATTAATCTCCTCTGTGATAATATAATGTCTCTGATGATAGTTGTCTGGAACATGATTGATACAGACCGTTTTAATTAATCTAACAAAGAAATTGGGACATAAATTTCTTTTTTGTATTATAAATAACGTTTATTGGCTCTTGCATGTTGGTTTGCTAATCCGAAAGAATAATTCTTAAATTTAAGCCCTTTTAATAATGTTTTTGATGCCGTTTTGTTTTCTACAGCATGTTTTTGTGGCTCAGACGGGGCTGACGAGGAGGCTCGCGGTTGATCTCCTAGATAAGATGAACAATCCAGACAACCACCAGCATTACAGTGAAGTAGATGATGATGATCTTGAGGTAGGGTTTGATTTTTATTTATTTTTTGTTTTTATTTTTAAGCAGAAATGAAGCAGTAATCAAGAATAAACATCTACAGACAAATATTTAGACATCTAGTTGAGATTATCTTGTATTTCACTGGTGAAGAATTAAGATAATCATAATAACCGGGGGAAAAAAATGTTTATAAATTTGACAATATGGAATCTAAATCTGATGTAGCAAAACTGACACTTCCACACACTGTCTGATCCTCTATCAGCAGTGAAAGTAAATATTAGAACAGCCGGGTTTTTTTGGCAGCTTGGCAACAAAAGATAATTCATGAGCTTCCCTGAACTCTGTTTTCATGCTCCTCTGAACCCCCCCCCCAACTGTGGTCAGTAACACATTTATGTGGCAGCCAAAGAGGTGGTACCAGAGGCTTTTAGAAGACGATTGTGCTTTTCTCCCTCTGACAGCAGTAGCACTGTCTTGGACACGATGAGAGAAAAACCCCCAAATGCTATTGACTCCAGGCAATAGAGCTTGCAGCAAACAGCATCTGGGATGCATAATAATGTGATGATGCAAAAGAAGAAGAAAAAAAGCATTGCTTGACTTGAGATTTTAAAACTAGTTTCTTCAGATTACTCCAAATGATAATGCCACAACCGATCCAAACAGTCCAAGTTGCTCTGGCTTTTAGTCTTGCATAAGATGTGAAAACTTAATCACTGTTTTCCCACAGATAGAGCCCATTTCTTTATTTTTTTTAATCCCTTTCTCTTCCACGTTCCAGCCCATCTCTGCCGTCAGACACACCATCCGCTCCACCAACAAACAAGCCAGAGCCGAGAGGACGCGCTCAGAGATAGACTGTAAGTGAAAACAAAGCCCATCACCAAGACCAACCCCCCCCCCGCCCTGTGTCCATGCTATCATTGGTCCATGTGCCTGTCAGCCTGGCTGCTTAGGTTGACAGAGGTCCAGTGGCTTGTCTGAGGGTCATCCCACTAATCCTGCTGCACTGTGGCACTTTTCCAGACCACAGCTTGTGGTAGTGTGTGTAATAATAGCTTGGCGATTCATGGAAGAGAAAGTGGATGTAGTAGAGTACATCATGACACTGTGTAGCTTGTATTATTTTGAGTATAAGTGAAGTTTTTGCTGCTCATCTTTAATTTTTAAAATAGCTTGTCTGAAGGGTCAGAGCCCCCCCTCCCCTGAAAAGTCTGAAAAATCAGTTTTCAGTCGTCCATAGTCTGGAAAGGTTCCAGTTTAAATCGAAGTTAAATGTTTTAACACCCTTCAGGGAAGTTGTGGTGTTGAGGAACAAACTGAACATTGTTGTGCTTGTTGCATCAGTAAGCTGCAGCTCTTTCTCGTTTCATCATATTAGTGATGTAGTGGCCCCATGGTGAGATGTTTGTCATATTTATTGGTAGGGCTTCATGCTTCATTGTGTTTTGTGCCTGTTTGTGCTTTCATCGTTTGTACCAGATTCACATCCTGTTTGGTTATTATCTAAATTTCTCATTATTATCTGACCTTCCCTCCTCCATGAAGCAAACAATGGAACAGACCAAGGAGGGCCAATCTCAAGCCCTAGCTTCACTGAGAGGCACAGGGGGGATGCAGGTTAGTTACAGTGTAGTGAGACAGTGTGTGTTTGTCTTATTCCCTAGCTCACTTCCATCTCTTCCTGAGAAATTGGCCAATGTAGCGTAATACATCTTGGGTTTGAAATTGAAGTGACACTAACAGGTCCAGTTCCACATGGAGGGATACTTCATGTTGCTTTAGCTTGATTAAGGATGTTAATTTGCTGTTGTGACATCTTGGTTCCCCTCAGACTGAAAACTGTTACAGTTTTGTAGATGACTAATCAGGCTCAGACAAGGAAGTTTGAATCATATGTCTAACATGATCCCTCAGTTTTAATTTTTCACCTTAACGTGTGGTTTCATAACTCTCACCTACTCACAGTTCTCCTGTTTAAAAACGCATCAATTCCACATGATCAGCATACCTCCAAGAGAAAAAAACAGAAAAATCAGTCGTAAGACGCTCAAATACAAAGTTCCTTTGTTAATAAGAAGCTGATTATGTGGGAGTATTTATTGGCAGGTCGGTTGATTTAGTTCACCTTTGTAATTACAGCAGGATCACATTGTGATTATGTTGGACACTAAATGGATCAAATGTTTGACAGGCTGCAGCCTCAAACCTAAACTAAGAATATTTTGCTCCAGGACTCATTTGTAATCCTTTCTCTCTCACCAGTGTTTCCAATGTGAACAGATCTGGTTCGTGTCAAGTGTAATCTGTGTTTGTCTTTTTAACTAACTCATCTACAGGCCTCAGACCAAACATTGACATAGCAGTATCGTTAATCAGCAAAAGATCTCTTTGGTGTTATGCCAGGTGCAATGTTATGGAAACAGTTTATGTGTGTTTAACTTTATTCTTACATGTGATTTTCTCTAATGTTCTCAAAGATGTCCTCATACTAATGCACTGGGGGTTGACTAAAAGACTTTGTTTCTTAATGTGTTGAGCGTTGATGCCCTCTAGTGTCAACGGTGTGTGTAAGAAAAAACTATTGAAGACAATGTTTTTCATTCACAGTCGACAAGTTGCAGTTTAAACCACCTCTCCAGAAGGAAACTGAGGCTCACTCTGAAATGGTGATATTCTTGTTCACTTAAATCTCCGTTTATGGCTCATATTTATTTCCTGTTTAGATTTGCTCAGTTTGTAAATATACTTGTAAATTAGATTTTAAAAAAGGAAAGGAGGAAAAAATGTTCTATTTTTGTGCATGTTTGCCTTTCCACAGGATGTGAATAAAGATACTGACTTCCCTTCCCCTTGGAGCCCTTTTGCAGAGGGAGGAATAACAACCAGGTAGTCTATGGAAACTGTTGTCATGGGAACTGCCTCTATTTACCAAGTCCTTCCTTCACTCATTACCCGGCCTGTATTAGATAGATGCATCACTTGAGACTCACTCACAGAAGTTGGCGTCTTGTGTTGCATTTCTTACACTTCTAAACTGAGAGGAGCTACTGCATGTTCGTCCTAATGATGGTTATTTTCTCTATTAATCACTCTAACTTGCTTTCTCACTTGACCTATCCTGTGCCTGTAGATGAGTTCACGCTCCCTGTCTGCATTTATAAATGTTGCTTTGGTATTTAAGCTCCTTCTCACTTGTCCATGTGCTTTGACTTTTTTTTTTTCTCGCCAACTTTCTCTGTCCTCTTTTGGCTGTCTACCTCACCATGTTGTCCCTCGAAGGAGCCTTCTCAAAAGCGTTGAGGATGAATTGTTCCAACGGTAACGCTAACTCTGTGTGTGCTTTAGTGCCCTACACCGTCCAGTCCACCCCTCGCTCCTTCACCTCCCACTTTTGCATTTAGGTTAACAAATCAGCCCCCCCGACATCCATTTATTCAGCATGCGATGTGTGATAACAGATGTAGCTCTCTAATGCCGTGTAGGAAAAATAGGAAAATACTGCAGCGTCATGATAATGCAGGGACTGCCCAGAAAAAACTTCAAATATGGTTTGGGGTAGGGGTATAGGGCTGCAGTTCTGCAGGTTTTAGAGGTTTCCCTGTTTCAACACACCTGATACAAACAAATGAGTCACTGAGAAGAACTTGATAAGCTGTTGGTCAGATCCATTTAGTTTGAATCGGGTATATTAGAGCAGGGAAACATCTAAAACCTGCAGGACTGAAGCTCTCCAGGACTTGCCTACCCCTGGTTTAGGGCCTTTTACTGTAGTTGTGAAATGAATGCAACTCTACTGTGAGTCATCATTTTTGCTCCATTAACACTTATCCTGAACCATTCACTGAGCGTTACTTTCCTCACTGACTGCTGGATTTGTCACCTGCAGTGGACACATCACTCACCTGGAAGATGCCTTTGAAGATGTAGAGCTGTGAGTTGTGTTAACAGAGCAGATTTTTATCAAACATACAAAACCATTTGTTTTAAGTTTGCTCTGAGTGTCCAGCAAAGCACTGTATAAATCTCTTTTTATTACAAAGGTTACATCATTTTCTGTAAATCCCTCTGTTTCAGGTCAACTATGAAGCCAGGTGTTCCTCCTCCTCTGCCACCAAAGGTAAGGTCTAAAATGAGGGGGTTTATACAGGTATGCGGTGCACACTCTTGAACCGTTTTAATATTTTTCTCCTCCCTCTTAGCCGAGGTTAAACAGCTCATCTGAGGAGTACGGACTAAATGATGAGAGGTGTCTGACCGTTCGGAGGTTCCCTAATTCAGAGAATGGACCGAGCCAGGTGTCTCGCAGGCAGAGCACGCCCGAGCAAGGCAACAAGGTGGATCACTCATCTCCAGACTTCCTGTCAGCCAGCGTCAGCAGCCCTGGCCTTCTCTCTAATGCATCTGATCCGGGTGAGTTTCAGCATTTCTTTTCAGGGTTGTATAAAAAAAGTGTGCTGTTGGGGTTTTTTTTGTGTCTCTCGTCTTCTTAACTGAGTCTGGTCTCTAAGACTGCTTCTTCTATTTTTGCAAGCTCCCTTTAAATGTAAATTCAGAGGTAAGAAAGGCGTATGTAGACTGAGTTCATTTTCAGATAGATAAATTCTCCTGGTTTGACATTATAATTGATTGATTATGCCCTAAATGTAATTTTAATCTGCTTCATATTTCTTGACAGATAATGATTCAGATGGCAGTGTGAATGGAAACAGTCCGAAGCCACCAGCCAACCGGGAGCACCGGAAAAAGGAATTCCCTGTGAGTTTAAAGATATTTTACAACATATTCCATTGCAGGATTTGTATCGATTCTTTAGTTTTAGTTGGCTGTAGAGTAAAATTTTCTTATGGTGTGTTAGAGCCGAATGCATCTCCAACTAGTTGGCTGACCTCGCTCTGAAACCACAAGTATGAAGCTTTTCTTTTGCCAGATCCAAAAGCTGACAGTCAAGGAGAGATGTTTGGCATCCATTCATGCCGCACAGTGGACTTTCTTAGAGCATGCACAAAAACAATCTATATTCTTTTTATTTGGCTCATTGTTGGGACCGGAGCAAAATTATGGAACTGGATTTAATGTAATTGTTGTAGCTTTGTCTGTGTGGTCAGCCTCTGTGGTATTTTATGGTCTTTATTTCCTCTACTCTTCTTTAGAAACCAGCGATCAACGGCCTACCACCTACTCCTAAAGTACTGGTAAGTGAATAATCTGCATTGTCCCCAAAGCTTTTGCTCAACCCTGCTGGTATGGTTTCATGGACACTGTTATTAAACTCTCATTTGAGCTTCTGCTGTACATTCTGTAGATATTTGGGGTCCTCAGAGTTTCCTACTCTGTGGTTCGGCTCATTTTCTCCTTATTAAATCTTGGCTGACATTTTGGCACTTGACTGCGATGCTTCCTGCTTAGCTGGATTGTTTTTGTTGCAGATGGGAGCCTGTTTCTCTAAAGTGTTTGATGGGTGTCCACTAAAAATCAACTGTGCCACATCATGGATTCATCCGGACACCAAAGGTACAGGCAATGCAGTGAATGCTATTCACATAAAAATGCAGCATCCTTATGTTTTGCAAGAGCCAGCGCTCACTGCTCAAATATATTTCTGTTTTTATAGATCAGTACCTCATCTTTGGGACAGAGGATGGTATCTACACACTGAATCTTAATGAGCTGCATGAAGCCACAATGGAGCAGGTAAGACCAGCTGGAACTAAGATGCATAAATACTATCCTAATAAGCATTTGCTAAATTAGATCTGCATTGTTTACTGATTTCAATCCTCACTGAGGCTGCGTGTTGCAAATCTACAGTATTCCTCTTTAACAGCTGTTCGTACTGTGGTATTGTTAGCTCCCTTAGTTGGAAACAAGCATGATTTCCAGTTGTGTTTTTAATGTTTCCAGATGGCTGATTTCTAAATATGTATCTGGTAAGAGTAGCCTGAGCTATGGAAATTATAGCTTACTGATACATGCTCCAAGAAAAACTAATATTATGCAGCAGCTGTTTACCCACATAAGATGTGACACTGTTTTTACATTGCAACCGAGTTATTATAAATGTTGAAGAAAGGAAAATATAAAATTAGAAAAGGTAGCCAGATGCTAATTTCTGTGTGTTTTCACATCATTTCCTGATTTAGTTTCAGTACAGGAAAAGACCCTGAGCTGAAGAAAGAACCTTAATCTGGGATAATGATGCTTGTACTGCTGAAGCGTTACAATCCACATTCAACAAAAAGCTGGATACTTCAGCTCATGTTAGCTGAAGAATTCTTTGAGATTAGCTGTTCTTAAAGGTTGAGCAAAAGTTTGGCAGACCAGGGCCGCGTTTCCCAATAACGATGAACTTTTAGAAAAACGAAGGAGCTCAAGTGGGATCTAACGAGCGATCGTTAAAATTTAACGTGCGTTTCCCAAACGTGCTCGTAGAGACGTCTGTAAGATCATCTTAATATCGTTCGTAGCGGGTGGAGCTGTCCACGAGTTGGTGCTGAACATTAGTGCTGAAGCAGCGCACAGGTGTAACGCCATGTGTTTACCCTTAGATAACAACAATCACGTCATTCAAATTCACAAAATAGCACTCTGCCACATCAATGCTTAAGCCTACATGATGTCTCCTGTTTTACGTCCAGAAAAACAAAACATTTTGTGTGCTGATCAGGGACAGATACACTAAATACTCGATTTAGCACCAATCTTTGTGGCGCATTGCCAATATTCATGATAAGTTTGTCACCCGGTGCCAATTAACACTGATTGAATGGACAGCATGGCGTGGCTATAAATAGGTACGATGAAAGGGTGTCTATAAAACAACAATGGAGACGAGGAAGAATAAAGAAAAACGGCGTTCCGGGCCAACGAGGTCATGGTTCTGGTGAACGAGGTGGAGGCCAATAGCACCGTCCTCTTCAGCCGGTTTAGGGGTGCCCACACCAACAAACAAAAGATGCAGGTGTGGGAGGCCATCGCGTCAAAAGTGACAGCGGTGTCGGGCACCTCGAGATCAGCTGAAGAGGTCCGGAAAAAATGGCAGGACTTCACCAGCGCGGCCAAGAGGAAGGGGGCTGCGGCCAGGAGGGACCATACTGGGACAGGCGGGGGGCTGCTCTCGCCACACCCCTTACAGCGGAGGAGAAGAGGGCCCTGGCAGTACTGGGTATGACTGCTACAGAGGGGATTACAGGGGGTATTGACACCCTTGCCGGCGTGATTGCAGTCACTGCCATGCTGCACAACCTAGCAGTGCGTGCTGGCATGGAGCCCTCGGCACCAGAAGAGGGAGACGAGGATGAAGTCGAGGCGGATGAAAACCAGGCCCAGGAGCGCGCAGACGGCGACTATAGGGCTGGCCATGACGCACGCCTACAATGTTTTCTTTTAAAAAATACATCTGACTGTTCCTTCACCTCCATCACTGGAAATAAGCAGCCCCCATCACCCCCGTCATCATGAGCCAAATATTACCCCCATGTTCATTTCCCTCTTCTGTTTACCCACAGTTTTC
>JAVQJG010166404.1:0-23788 GCA_036024015.1 Craterocephalus amniculus
TGTGTGTGTGTGTGTGTTTGTGTTTGTTTGTGTGTCCGGGGGAGATTGAGTGGTGTGCGTCACGTAACGCCCCTCCTTAGGCACCGTTTTCTTTCTTTTTTTTTTAAACACGGTCGATTTCTCTTTTATCAGACATAATTGCTTCAAAGACATAACAGAACTGCAACTTTATTAAGAAACTTCAATATTTGCGCATCACTTCTTCTAATTATCAATCTAAGCTTTTCTGAGCCAACTTTACAAAACCATGTTCATAAATGTCTGTTGTTCAAACACATAACTTTTTAGTTGTGCAGCTTCATGATTACACTTTTTCTTACTTTGGAAGGACAGAAAACAAATTAACACTTTTAAGTACCACTTATTTGAGCTGATTGGAGAGATGACTGAAGTTTAATTGTTGGGATACATAAGGCACAAAAGACTCACAGCAGTGGTGGGATACGTATTGGTATTTTTCCTTAAATTAAAGCTAAAAATACACCAGCAGAATTGCTCATGTACAAATGGACGTCGTGGCTGGAAAAGCCCTCCTGAAATAAAAAACTGAGTGGTAGCAGAAAAAAAGAACAGCAGGAAGGAATAAGTGCGAGTTTGGCACCTGACTGATGTTTGCTGGAATTGGCCTTATGTAATACAACAGGGATGTAAGCAGCAGAGTGCTGTCGTCGCAGGTGTTGGATTTATACTGGGTTTCCAGTCCAGTCTTAGTGGTCCTGACATATCAGTAGAGGAAAGATAAAAAAATTGTAGATTTTATTGTTTTTTTAAAAGAACTTCTCAATTTTTATGTTCTTTTAAAATTAATATTTGATCATTTTCATGTTCACAAATTCACCATGGGTTATATTTAGAGGGACAAAAATACTGTTAACATTGATTGTCACTTTAAAATGTGACCATAATTACAGACTGCTTTAATAAGACACTAACAACCAAAGAGATTAAAAATCCCATTTTAATTTCTGGCAAGGCATTAAGCCCAAAACAGACATATATATTAGTAGACATATAGTTTGCATTCCACCTCTGCTCCACACTGTGTTGTGCCTCAAACCTTTCACAAAATCCTTTCTCAGATACTGGGGCATTTTTATACCTTATGCTTTTTTATTTCTACTCCTCAGTATCCACTACTAGGACAGATAGTCCTGGATACGCCTCTGATGTATATGAATACTGCATAGGATCCAGCTCCATCAGGTCATGTGGGACTAGATTGTGGTAGGGTAGTCCCAGAATTAAACCTGGACAAGGTGAAGCAAGTTTGTTCTCTTTCTAAATGTTTATTTCCCTAATTTTTCTTCAAAGTTGCCCCATTCCTCTTATGGCAGAACCTTACTACTACTTACTGTCAAATATGGAAGTTCGCCCCCATTATTAACTTTTTTCTCAGCAGACATTTTGACGTGCCACAGCTGGGGAAACAGGTGTGTATAATAAAAGTGATAATGGATGAATTCCATTTAGTTGCTTCAGAGACAGAACATGCTGTCTTGCTATCTCACCGCCGTGGCTCCCAGGGACTCCATTGTTATTTGTTATCATTATTATTAAAACCTGCTCCTTTTTCCATACATGCTAAGCCAAAACGTGTGCAAGGAAGGCAGACTGCTGGTGATAAAGCAAACAAATAAAGAAAATCTGTATTGTCAGTCAGTATTTGATACAAGTTTTTATATTTTTTTGTCTACAGTGAGACGATCATCTCATTCTCTGGCCACGGACATGTTTGAGCAGCACTTGGGGGCGCACCTCTTGCAGGTAACAAGCACCCATGCCATCTTTCTCCTGCTTATGTGATTATGTGATTTACATTAAACGATAATGTCTTAAACAAGCTATACCTGATATTATTTAATCTTTCTAAGAAAAATGATTGCTACACAGTATATTATGTGGTAAAAGGGTGAATTTGGACTTACCCCTTTTAAGTCGATAAAAATGAATGACTCATTGATTGCGCATAAGTACGAGTCCAGGACATTTTAGTTGGCGATAGCGGCTAATTATTAGCTTTGGCGTCACACTCTTTCTCTGCCAGAGGGGTTAGCGTCCGTAACTCCCAGATTCACTAGGGGGAACGCTCTTACTGGCTGATTGGAATCCGGAAGTTACGGAAGTTAACCCCATTGGCCGAGAAAACGAGCGTCACACCAAAGCTAAAAACTAGCCGCTTTCGCTAACTAAAACGGCCTGGACTCGTACATATGCGCAATCATTGAGTCATTCATTTTTATGGACTTCCCCCTTTTACCACATAATATACCATGTAGAAACCATTTTTCTTAAAAAAATAATATCAGGTATAGCTCCTTTAAAAAGAAAAAGATCACTTTGGCTTTCTGTGTATCTGTATGGCTTTAAAACTGTGTGCATGGTTTATTTTGTCTTCAGTGCTTCAGACTTTCCTTCCTACACAAACTTTAAAACACATTGGCATACAGAGGCACACACACATCCGATAAAGCTCAGATGCTCGGATGCTGTTGTTGGCTGCCATTGAGAGCCTACCTTTTGCACTGACAGATGAATGGAGCCTGAGGGGTGTTCTTGGGCAGGAGTGATGAAATGCAGTATGTACAGCCAAAGATACAGACGAAGGCCAGTGAAAGCAGCACTGGAGATAGTGCTTTAGATTAGTACGAGTTTAAAGAGAGGGGTTTTAGGTAAGCAGGAGGGGGGGACAGGTAAGAACAGGTGAAACCCTACAGAGGTGGAGAATTTCCAAGTGAGAAGGTTGTGGTAAAACAAAGAACCATCCCAATGCGTCTGCTGTCCTCTGGCATTTGAAAGAGGAAGGGGCGGCTTAGGGAATGGCGCTGATAGAAATCAAATTAACGCTCCAGAAAAACTGTATGATTCTCCCCTCCCAGCTACCCTCCCGCCGTAATAGCCTGATAATTGCACTTTAGTTCTCCGACATTCAGGCGGCTGGTTTCTCCTCGCCGCGACACATGACGCCCCACACCCCGGCCGCTCATTTGCATACTGGATGTGTCAGTTGCATAAATTACCGCCACCACTTTAAGCACTGGGCCGCCAAAATAGCAATCATTTTTCTGAAGCGAAGTGGCCCGGTCTGCACGCATGTGTGTGTGTGTGTGTGTGTGTGTGTGTGTGTGAGAGAGAGGCTGAGGCGGCGTCGGCTCACTCCTGGATGCCTGTTATGACGATTAATATTATTCTCTGAAGCAGTCTCCTCTAATGGGCCGGCTGTATACCTTTCACTTCTCATTAGAATCAGTGCAACCTGTAATGATTCTGTTCTATCTTTGTGTAGCAGGAGGTGGCTTTGACTCTGCGTTTATTACAGCTGATTGGAACAGGCCTGGGCTATAAGCTCAGTTTCACATGTCTCTTTGCTCAATTTGTTTATGCGCCCCTGTGTGTGTTTGTGGACGTGTGCCCATGCATCCCTCTGCGTTTGATAATCCAGGTCCTGTTCACAGCTGTTGTGTGCAGCCGGACGGGACTCGTCTGTTCACATTTATGTGTGTGTGTGTGTGTGCGCGCGGAGGTGCACCGGTGGATTGAGAGAAAGGGCCGAAGGGTGACGCGTTGTTTGCTCTCTAGCTCATTGTAATTTGTTCGATACACGCTAATTGCTCTAATTTGTCTGTCTTGTTTCTGTTTACCTTTTTCCCTGTGTGTGTGTGTGTGTGTGTGTATATGTGTGTGTTTTTGTGCGGTGTGTGTGTGTGTGTGTCTCTGGGAACAGTCTCTAGATGGCTTTGTGTTTGTGGTCAGTCAGGAGGGACGTTTCCTCTACATCTCAGAGACAGTTTCTATCTACCTTGGGCTCTCACAGGTAAGATTACCTCATCTTGCTCTCTCTCTCTCTCACACACACACATAAACACACACGCACACACTCTTAAATAATCCTTTGTATACAAGCGCATTTGCACATATGTGCCTGTCTGCTGTTCATGCTTTCATTTCCACTCCCAGGAGCATGTGTGTTTATGTGTGTGAGTGTGAATATCTATGACTGCACTCCTTGCGCTCATCTCTGGAGTGCAGCTCTCACAGGGGCAATGCTTGTCTCCTTCCCTACCTCTTTCCCTCCCTCTTTTCCTCCCTCCCTCCCTCCTTTCCCTCCCTGCCGCTCCAGGTGCTCACCTCTGTTGATTGCCTGTGGCCTCTTGTACTGTGAATGTTAAGTCCTGCCATTTTGCCCAGATGCATAAATAATAACAGTAATTACTGGCCCAGCAATCAAAGTGTCGCCCCAGCGCACTGGGCCTGTCTAGGGGAACAAATCGATAGGCATCTTAAAAGCCACATTGATTGTAGGGAGGGGGAAAAACACCAAGGGGGATGGGAAGATAGATAGAGACAGCCAGTGAGAGAAAGAGAGGGGAAGGAAAGGAGGAGAGGTGTGATAAGAAGGAGATGAAGAGGGATTGTACAGCATGAGGGAGAGAGAGAGAGAGAGAGACAGAAAGAGAGAGAGAAAATAATTAGTGCAACAGTTAAAGAACTAATTGGGTGTGTTTTCATTGTTGGCTAGATTAAAGGATAAATGTGCATTTTTCTTCTTAGTACAACAGAGCACAGCATTTATGCACCATGTGTAAAGGAGTTATTGGGGATTGTTAATTATCCCATTGACTATTAATCAAGCCCATCATTACTTGAGAACAATGTAAAAAAAAAGAAATGCAGGAAAAATCCATAATCTGTGCCAAAAGAAAAGCTTTGGTAAATGGATCAACTAGATCAAATGGTTGTTTTTCAGCATTGCAAGCATTTGTTATCACATGGCCATCATTTTTTAAGAATATTATATTGGTAGGAAGCCATGGCAAAGGGTTAATTCTGAGCAGCTGTTGTTTGTTTACATCAGGGTGTCAGAGTCCAGTCCTCGAGAGTTACGATCCTGCAACTTTTAGATGCATCCCTTCTCCAACACACCTGAATCAAATGGCTGCATTATCTCATATGCAGCTCATTCAGCTCTGCGGAGGCCTGGTAGTAAGACGTTTGTTTGATTCAGATGTGTTTAGGAAGGGCAACATCTTAAAGTTGCAGGATAGTAACTGGAGTATCTTAGAAATCACGTTTTGCCCATGAATATGTGCATTAAACAGCACAAATATGCTGTGTGCCATAGAAATACCTCTCACCCAGTCCACTTTTACAACCACTACATTCACTGTTGTTTCTTCTTCTTCTTCTTCCTATTATTATTATTATTTTTATTGTTATTATTATTATTATTATTATATTTATTATTATTATTACACACCTTTTAAAGGAAATTATCTAAAGGGTCATATTTAATTTAACATAAATTATCACTGTTCTTTTGGGTAAAAGTCACAGGCTACATGAAAAAAATCCAACTCATTTCACGCTCCATGATTACATTGCCAATAATCATTGATGACATAAATGTTAAACATAACATCTTGTAAACTTTTGTCAACTATTTGAAATATGATTCAGATATTTTTCCAAACATCTGTCTGCTGCTGCACATATAAATACATAATCATTCCAACATGTTCCATTTTTGGCCTTTAACTTTAGTAAAAGATTACAATGATGAAACATATGTGTTATTTCAAAACTAACTCGAAAATATCTGTCAAACATGGATGTGGTGATCCTTTGCAAGACACTGTTATGTACTAGAAGTCAGTGTAGACGTCAAAGCTAAGAAGTTTTTTGTGATTTGATATGAATGGAAGTGATTGTGTTAAATCAGCAGGTAAATTCTCATATTGATCGCTGAATCCTGAATCATATTGAATCAAAACAGCATCACAGCAGATGTTGGGATCTCAGTAAAAATCATTTAGTTTTTTTTGTAATATTATACTGTGATTTATGCTGCTTATTGTGTCAGTGATACATTGTTCCCTTTAACTCTGTCCTAAAACTGATCCAGCTTACCTTTTAGCTTTGCTACAAGTAGCTAATGCCAACCAACAAGCTGAAGTATAAGAGCAGTTGTCGCACTAATAAAGTTAGTTTGTTAAAGTTTTGATTTTATTATTGTTTTAAATACCTAAATAACAGCGCCGGGCTTCCCCACAGTTTAGGTAAATACAGTTCATCAACTACATTAGCTCTATGTGTATTAAATCCCTATCATAATGGCATGACATCAATGATTTTCATTTACACCGAGAAATGATGTCCTGAGGTAAACCCGTATATCACCACAGTGACATTAAGGGTTCAACCAAAAGAGAGCGAAACAATAATAATGTTAAAACTGCAGCTTGTAGGTAAAACAAGCTGACTGTTTACAGATTTAAAGTCCCTGTGTGATATCTTCCCCTCGTTGTAAAAACCTAGATGAAGTAACGTATCAGCCGAAGCCTGTGGGCGGAGGGTCACCTCACACAAACGGCCGATGACTTCAAAAACGTAGAAAGCGACACTTTAAACACACTTGTGTTTGGACCTCTGGAACTTTTAGAGACTTCTCTCTAAAAATACCCCAAGAATGCACATCTTCATGTGCACTTTTGCACATTTAACATTTGTAAAGTTACCGAGCCAATAGTAAACTAGTGGCAGCTCGCAGACAGAACAAGAGAGGAAGATGAAGAGAGTAAAAGAGAGAAGCAGACAGACAATTAAAAGGCAGGAAGAAAATAAAGCAGGGGGAATAGGATAGAGAAAGAGAGACAGTGTGAGACAGTGAGTGTGTAAATAGAGCTTAAATGTGCAGTAGGAATGAAATTCGCCTTGGGATTGCCTAGGTAAACAAGGCAGCCGAGGCTTTGGTGGAGATGCTAATAAAACAGAGCTGTTCTTATCAGCTGAGCAGATGGCCTAACCCATCACATCTACTCAAACAGGGCCTAAGCCATCAGCATTCTAATGAAATTATTTATGATCGAAGATTACATTCAAAACCTTGAACACACAACTCTGCATTTACCTTCCTGAAAAGCCGGGAACCAGCCGGGGACAGGAGGGGGGGGGTTATGATCGGAGAGAGACAGCTAGACAAGGTAGATGGAATGATTGGGGGGTTATATGAGAGGAAGTAGAGAGTGTGTTTACGGACACAAACAACGAGAAAGAAAAACATACGAAAAAAGGGAGAAAGGGAAAGGTGGGAGGGAGAGGACAAAACCACTTTGGTATGCTTTGTTTGGCGAGTGGAGGCGGTCACGGGGGAGAGGGGAAGGACAGACAAACAAACTATGGTATGAGTGGGAAAAAAAAGTATAACTGCTAGTTTGTTTTAGAGGGCATGTCGCCCCTGTGGAGCGCCCCTGCTCCATGTCTCCTGTCCCCCCCGCCTGACCTCTCTGCCCTGCCTTACACCCGGGGCGGCTCCCCTGACAGTGGGGTTGCTTTGCCGGCTTAGCCCAGGTCAGGCACCTTGACCAAGGGCACAGCCCGCCGTCCACTCCCCTGGCGCCTACAGGTAAATCCCCCCCTCCTCTCCCCAACCCCACGCCTCTCTACCGCTCTCTCTCTCATGGAAACACGGGAATAAACCTGGGACTTCCGCAAAGTGGATGAATGGGGAAAGAAGAGGCAGAGCAAATGAAAGACGGGGATGGAAGGACAAAGAACGGGATGGGAGGAATCAGAGGGAGGCAAGATGAGAAGGATGGAGAAGTAAGACTAGTGGCCAGGAGGATGGGGGGCGAAAAAAAAGGATAAATAGGGTAAATAGAAGGGAGGAAGGATGGGAGATTGAGGGAGGAGGGAATTGATCTACGAATGGTTAGTATGCAGCCCCCGGTCCCCCTTCCCCCCATCCCTCCTCCCCTCTCCCTCCTTCTCTCCTCTCCCATCAGTCAGTGAGGGCTGAGAGTATGTTGTGGACCACTGCCCGGATGCCTCATACATATTAAAGCCCCCTGCTATTATTTATTTCATGTCTCTCCTTCCCCTGCTTGCTGCCCCTCATCCCCTCCACAACACCATACATACATGCACGTGCATCTCTATGCGCACACACACACACACACACACACACACAGACGCACTGACAGACAACTGCTCACACAAACAATGACACACAGTGACACGCGGAGACATAAAAACAGACAGTCTAGTCACATACGCAGGGAATCAGAGGCGCGCCGTGTGCTTGCATACACACACACACACACACACACACACACTCACACACACAGGAATTTGAATGATCTCAGTCTCTCCTCACGTCTCCCTTTGCGCCACATTCTATACCTGTTTTTATGTCTGAGCCTGACTCATCCTCTCAATCGCTCTGTCTTTTTCTCATCTTCTCATTTCTATCTGATCTTATTTCAATCCCTCCCTCCTGCCTGTGATGGAGTGATATTATTCAGATGGGTCTGAAGCCTTGGAAAGCCCATAAGGTCCTGTTTGTCGCCCTCCCTTGTTTTCCAGTGCCGCATGGCCACGGGGCCGGTCCCCGTCAGGTGGCCAGAGGTTGGGATCGTTTGAATGACAGCTCGCTTGCTATTCATGAAAGAGATTTTACAAGACACGGATGTGGACATAATCTGAGGTTCATCCAAAGTTTGAGAGACCAAATACTGTCTTTCTATTTGTCAGAAAAAAATTCAGCCTTTTAACGTCGATTTTAAATGATTAATGAATGAATCCATTTCGATGTCAGAAAAGATTCAGAAAATTCAGCGGAGAAGTAATTACACAGCTCATGTTACGTCTGCATGGAGAGGCACAGAAAGGTTGGGGGAAAAAAGGTTTTCACGTTCCCCTCTTAGCACACCGGATAATTTGTTCTATGGTCTTATTTATATTAAACTGATAAAATTGTCGATACACTGTAATGGTAAAACTGAAAGTAAGCGTCCACATTTACCACACTGCCTCATCGCTACATCAAGTAAAGGATTTCCACTGCAAGGGGAGAAATGAATCGGTTACATTTCAATCACAATCTTTGGAAGTTGAAATGTTCAAAGCTGCTGCCGGCATTTTCAAACAAATAATACATTGATTGAGCATATGATGTCTACTAGGTATAATAGTATTAGTAATAGCATTATTAGTGCAGTCTCATAGTAAATAATAAATGAAGATCCAGTTTCAACTACAAAAACACCCCTAATTGAAAACAACTGAGATTAAGTAAAAACACAGGATAAAATGATCCCAAAGCAAAAATAATACTTCTTTTGATGGCCACAAATTGTGTGTCGTTGCAACAGATATGGTTCTTAAAATAATGTCACAGTGCTTACATATTTTTTTCTGTTTGCAGAAGAAAGAGGACTCTATATCTCACTTCACCAGAAAAATATCCTTTTAAACATACAGAGGATATTGTGAGATGAATTATTTTTAGGCAGCTGCAATGTTTTTTGTTGCTCACACAAAACTAAGCGGTTTAGTTATGATTTTACATATAGAGCAAATAAAATAGAAACATTTCCAACAGAATTCAAGGTTAAAGCAATCTTTGCTTTTCTTTGTTTAACCTGTGCTGTCAACACAGAACATCTTCCACCTTAACTTTGTCAGGAAGAAGAAACAGTTTAATATATTCCAAAGAAGACAAAATGAATCTTTTTCAGCTATAATTGAGAAAGAAGCCTGAAAATGACACTTTCCATTTAGATCCTTACAAATACGTAATAGCCTTTCTATTTAATTTATAACTTTTAAATGAATTTTTGCTCATTTAAATTTTCAAATGCTGCGTTTGGTGTCTAATATCAGATTGCACTATTACTTCCCATTGGAGGAGAGCTTCCAGACATCCACAGAACCAGTCATGCATATACTGGACTAACTCTGCTATCATACATGGATTAATTAAGTCCAGCATGGCATTCACATACCGTAAAGGATTCTCATTAGTATGGGAAACAAACTTGAGTGTGAGGCACACAAGTTTTAAACCAGTTTCACCCCTAAAACCGTTGGAGTCAGCACAAGACTCTTGGGTACTTGGACTTTTCCCCTTGACAGTCATTTATCTAATACTTTCCTCCAACCCCTCAGATGTCCACATGGAGACCCTTTTTGCCTTCTAAATGTGAAGCAGCAGTGAAAACATGATCATTTGAAGAAATGCTTTGAAGAGTTCTTTTCATGCACTGTCCCATTAAAACAGTTTGCTGTGATACTGCGATGTTCATTCAGCGCCTTTATAAAAACTCTCTGTGTGAATCTGCAAAAATCCGGCGCACTTGACACACACATTTGTATTGTTACTATACTTTTAAGTTCTTTCAGAAAATATCTGGAAAGCTGCATCTTTGACAATGTTTTTGAGGCCAATTCAATCTGCTTGAGAAAGCCAAACAGCTCTTTGAGGAAGTGCACGTAGTGGCACTCTGAGGTCAGAGTCGGTTCTGTCAGAGCTTTCTAGTTTAATTAGAAAAGAAAATGTCAGTTTCATATCACCAAGAAGAGGAGCCCTTGTGCTAGTCAAGTAACTACAAAGAAAAAAAGAAGGAATAAAAAAGGAACCTGTGTGTCCTTGCTAACCCACTGCTAGTGGCTAACGGTAAATGTCCTTGCATTCATTCTCAAAACTCATTTCACAGAACAAAATTTACATGTAAAAGCTGCTGTTTTAGTTTTCCTGGTTTAAATGTTGACATTTGTTTCTTTTGGATCATTAAGTTTTGAACTATTTGGAAAAGTCAGCGAAAATCCTCCATTGACCCTCTCAAACTTGTGCAGGTAACAACATGCAGGTATTTGATACACAATATCCACCCAGCCTCCAAACATGTCCTTTGTGTGTGTACAAAAAAAGAGAGAGATAGAACGGCATTTCAAAGAATACGAATCAATAAATTCTCTCTTGCGACAGTCTCATAAACTTCCACGCCAATCTGCTGGTTTCTTTCAGGTGGCAAAATTCTGGAAAAGCAAAGCATCAATAAATTAACCCAGCATGTAAGGGACCAAAAAAAAAAAAGAAAAGAAAAAAGGAAAACAACAAGAAGGAAAAAAATATATATTGGTCCTTTTTCATCATCCTCCCTCACTCTGAGGGGTTTCCTTCATCGTCCCTCCTCACATCGGTCGCTTTCCTTCCTTTCCTCGCGCCTCCCCTCTCCGCTTTCTTCCTTTCCCCGGCTGTGATGTCCTTGAAGGCCTGCTGAAGCTCCCATAAAGCCTGCAGTAAATGGCTCTAATCCGGTAATAAATGGCTGTGTCCTACAGACAAGGGTGTGAGGCTGCAGCAGCCATGGTTTTATCAGATGGAATAGTATTGCTACACACACACACACACACACACACACAGAAACATTCACAGATGTAATAGGAGTTGCATTGGTGTGTGTAAGCATGCATGCCCCCCACCCCCACACCCCCTCCTTGCTTCTCTCTTTCTGTTTCTTTCTCTCGCACGCACACACACACTGGCACACACTCCCATTTCTACAGCTTCAGATGGAATCACACCTTCTCAGATTGTGCTGCTTTATGGATGCCATGCAAGAGCAGCGCCGTTATTACCTTTAAATGATTAGAGATGCAACTATGATGCATTATGATGATAGGATCTATAGTATAGAGCTGTTGCGCTGCTCTTAATGTCTGCTGGGAAAGACTGTAACTGAATGAGTGAGTGAGGATGAAGGGACAGAGAGAGTAAGAGGAATAGTAATGTGACCTTTGGAAATAGTTGGAGTTCACCTGTTTTTAATCAGCAAATACAATTGATTTTTATCTCCCCAGGTTTTATTTGTGTACTACTGTAGTGACATGGTCCTGTGAGACTGGGCTGTGTGTGTGTGTGTGTGTGTGTGTTAGTTAGGGGTGGGGGATGCCTTACAACCTCCACATTCCTTGTTGAGTTGTAACCCATAGCGGTGCTTTCATTTTCCTGTCGTAAGGTTTATTGATTTCTCCTGTGTGTACTGTACTCGTTCACATGCAGTCATTTGTGCTCACAGCGTCTGGTTTTTGATGGGTCTATGTGCTCCTCTTCAGGTGGAGTTGACCGGCAGCAGCGTGTTCGACTACATCCACCCGGCAGACCACGTGGAGATGGCAGAGCGGCTGGGAATCAGGCCACATCTGCGAGCCGAGGCCGGCTGCCACACTGCCCCCGAGAGCGCCTCCAGCTCCGCATCCACCTCATCCCTAGCCGGTACCCCTGAGCCTGGTACTTTTTTCTCGTAATATAAGCAGTTATCAGGTTAACGAATCCACTGAATATGAACTGAATAGTCTAATTTTTGACAAATGAAGTAGAACAAATGTGTCGGTCTTCCGCAGCAGCTCCGTCTAGTCCTCATTCTCCTGCCGACGATTCTCCAGACCGTGGCTTTTTCATCCGAATGAAGTCCACGCTCACGAAAAGAGGCCTACATGTCAAGTCTTCTGGCTACAAGGTATCTGAAGAAATGGTCTCTGGTAATTGGAAAAATGTAGTTTGCAGATGTTCCTGCACACGTTTATTCTGCTGCTTGTAGTCTGGATGATAAAACGGTGAGCAGCACCTTGTCGTTTTCTGTTGTGCCGCCAGTGTTTCATAGCACTGTCACGTTGCTCGTTTTCTGTATGTTTTATGGCTGTGACCTTATTTCACACCAAACCGCCTCACATAACACAGTTTATTGCACTCACTGCTGTAATACCACAGCGACTGCTCTCTCTCGCTCTCTTTTTCTTTTACTATTCATGATCATGTCTGTGTTTATTGTTGAATGTGGGATTTTCATCTTTTCTTTGCTGGTTCTTTACTGGCTGTCGGTGAACTAAAACTGGATGTTTTAATTAGTTGCCTTCCTCCAAACTGGATTTGTGTGTAATGACCCTGCTCTGCTTTTCAGGTAATCCATGTGACAGGACGAATCCGCTGCCGCCCGGCGCTTGTCCCGGGCTCCACGCGCTCCGTCCGTCGCCCTATGGGTCTGGTTGCACTGGCGCACACACTCCCGCCCTCCACGCTTAACGAAGTGCGCATGGAGAGCCACATGTTTGTCTTCCGAGTGAACATGGACCTACAGGTTACATATTGTGAGAACAGGTAAGGCTCTTCTGTAAAAAGTCTCTGTTTTTTGGGGCCCTTCCATATTCATGTTTGTCTGTGAGCAGCTGGCAGAGCAGCCAGCCATTTGGCAGCTTTAAGAGGCACATCTGCCTCTGTTTGGTTGACAAGAATTTTTTGTTTTTTTTATTTTCTCTCCTTCTTTGTTTCTGCATTGCCACACAGGATCTCAGAGTACATGGATCTGACCCCAGCAGAGGTGGTGGGACATACATGTTATCGTTTCATCCACGTTGAAGACCTTGAAAATCTCAGGCAGAGCCATGAGGACTGTGAGTCACACCCATTTGCTTATGTAGTAAAATGCTATTCATTCTCTTATTCTTCAAAGTATTTGAACTTGTCAGATATTTGGGAGGGCTTGGAAAACCTGAAGTCTTGCATTGTTGTGGTAGGCGCCCTCTGCTGCCACTGTCATGAACTTTTCTTTCCCTCTTCCCCTGTTCTACATCCGTTTCTCTATCAGTGCTGAGGAAAGGCCAGGTAGTGACGGGTTACTACCGCTGGCTGCAAAGGAGAGGAGGCTACCTGTGGATCCAGTCCACTGCCACCGTCTCCATCAACCACAAAGCCCCGCATGAACGCAACGTCATCTGGGTTAACTATGTCCTGAGGTCAGTGCAGCCACGGAGTGATGTCGAGGAGCGCTGATATGAGCCTGTTTTGATATGAGCCCGTTTTGAGAAAACTGGGAAGGATACCGACATCAAAGCAAATTCTGAAAGCCTAAAAATGTTCTCGGGATTTTGAAAAAGATTAAAGAATATTCAATAATGTATAGTTTTTGTACATATATCTGACAAATGTGATTTTTTTTTTTAAACAAAATTTCCAGTTAGAGTCTTTACCCTTTTTAAGCTTTCAAACTAACTTACATAAAGCATCTCAGGCCTCTTTATTGTGTTTTTAAATTGAAAGTGCTCTTGAAATGTCACCTTATTTTCAGTTTGGTTGTAATCCATTTTCCATTTGAACCTCTGCTGAAGATGCTTATATATGCACACGGTGCATACAGAACATGGCGAAATGCTCATTGACGGAAAACAAGAGGTGTAGGCTGGATTTCAGTGCTAATTAGACTGAAGCTATATAATTAGTACAAATGGATGTCAGAATTTTCGGTCTGAATGGTGTTTTAGTTAATTAGTGCTGTAATTACAAGAGCTCATTAACTTCTCCAACAGCCTCCACCTTGTCTGAGCTTAACTCTGTATAGGTGGGTTGCTGAGTGGAGTAAAGCATGTGTGTGTGTGTTTGTGTGTCCGGGAGGGCGGGGTCTGCTCATGAGTCTGTTTGCATGTGTTAATATGCGTGTTTTTGTGTTAAGGGCTATTTGAAGGGTTTGGTGTGTGTGAGGTGCAGGTTGTAGGGTGTGAGGCAGTTTGTCTGTCGGAGGCTGTTATTAGAGTGATTACATGTTGTTTCCATCCCTAAGTATTCACTCAAATCAACACAGCACTTCTATTTTTTATGTAAGTGGCTTTAAGTGGTTGCTGATCTTTTTTTTTGTATATCTACTTTTTCTTTCCCCCTTTTTCATATTCCACTTTGATTTCTATCCATCTAGTCGAACAGAGTTGCCCGACACTCCGCTGGATCTGCTCCAGCTACCGGAAAGCATACGAGCGGAGCGTCTTCGAGTCAGCTCGTCCCCTAATGACAGTTCCCAGCAGACTCGAGGTACCACACTGCACACACAACCGCCTTCCTGTGATGTCTCTTGACAAATACGAACAACTGCATGTCCCTCTTTTCTCTTCATTAAAATCTCTCCTTCTCCTCAGGCCAACAGCCAGTGAAGAGCTCATCGGGAAAGACTGAGCCCGACACGAAAGCCAGAGAGAAATTCACCGCTTCTTCCGTCCAATCAGAGGACAGGAGGAAACGCCCGCTTCGCTCCGACCCGGACGGCGTGCCGCCCGAAAGCCGTCGCCGACTGGAGGAGCTCCAACACACGGAAGAGGCCGTTTCTGCGTCCTCAGACCTGGCGAGCGAAAGTGACGGTGAGGAGGAGGAAGAAGCAGAGTGGGAGCAGGGGGGAGATACCGACAGACTGAAACAGGAAGACAGCGGGGGAGGAGGGAAGCAGAGCAGGGGAGGAGACACCCCGACCAGAGGAGAGAGGGCAGGGAGGGTGCACAACGGCCGGGCGGTGATCCAGCAGCTGAAGAGCGTGGTGACCCCGTCTCCTTTGCCCGGCAGCCCCAGCATCAAGACAGAACACGAAGCCCTGACCACGGGGGGGCGCTGGGGGTCCCACACGCAAACGTCCACCGCTCACACACACACCCCCCAGCCCCAGCCGTCACATGCACACACACCGTCCAGCAGCCTGAACGGCGACAGCCCCACCACCCCGGTCCTCGACTCCTCGTCCAGCAGCGAAGCCCCGCCGAAAGGCTTGTTCACCCCTCCCTCCCCCTCTCTGTCCCCCGCCATGTCCGTGCCCTCCCCGCTCCCCCGCGAGGAGAGGATTGTGTCAGGGGTGGTCAGCCGCAGCAGCAGTGGCGGCAGCAGCAATACAGGTAACGGCCCCGACTTTGAGCTGCTGCAGAGACTGGCTGCAGGCGGCGCTGCAGGCCGGGTCCTCTTCCACCCGCTGGCCCTCGGCCCGCAGGGCCCCCAGAGCCTGTATGCCCCCAGCACTATCCGCTACGCCCCGCCCGAGCTGCCCCCCTCCCACCACCACAGCGCGGGGCACAGCGACGGCCTGCAGCTCCGCTCGGATCACCACAAGGGAGCCCCGCCGGCCTTCTTCCCCCACCTGCAGCGGCTGGCCGGCCTGCCACCCTTCAGCGGTTTCTCCCCGTCTGACAGCCCCTTCTCCTCCGGCCTGCCATTCTGTATGAACGGACTGAGGGGGGCTGCAGGGACAGAGGAGGACTGAGTCCAACCGGAGGAAGTGAGGGGGAGAAAATAGAAATGAAGGACGGTGGGAAGTGACAAGACGAGAGTTGCTGAAAAGGGCAGGGAGAGACAGAAATGGCAGGACATTAAACCTCTAAGGACGTTACTAATTGGACAATGAGCTGAATAACTGCAATCTAAAATATGTGACAAGCTGCTGCCACAGGAATTTACTGTGGACAAGTGACAGCGACTCTCAGAGAAAACGGGACATGGAAACTTCTGACTGGCTGTCCCTCAAGATGTTTGGTCTCCGCAACAATAATGAACTCTGCTCTGTGTCTTTCTCTAGATGACTGTGTTTGATTTCTGTGTCTCTTCCACTCAGAGAAGCCATATTGTATATAAGGACAAAACCATGAAAACCCTCAGCTCACATCCTCGTTACTTTCACCCCCCCAATTAACCCAATTAATCCCTAAAACCAGAAGGAAGAGATGGACACTTGAAAGCGACTTTGGAATAAAAATGTTTTTTATCATTGCAGTATTACACAAATTGTCTCTTACACTGAGCTCCAGGTGAGAATTTGATTATATAGGCTTTCCTTTCAAATAGATGGAGGCAGCCTTTTATTGTTTTGTATTAAGACTCAAAATAATAGATAATAAGACAAAAAAGAGGAGGAAAAAAAGAGGATTCATCAGTCAGCCATACTTAAAGCACACTGATGGGACATGAGTATGAGTAATGTAGTCCCAGACATTCCAGTATATATAAGGGAAAATGCAATGCAGACAGGATATTATTTCTGTTGTTCCATCATAGAACAGTAAAATGTTTTAATGAGTGTTAATTATAGTATATTCTTTACAATGCTGCAGTTGTGTTTGTGTATGAAAGCCATATATATATATTTTTTTCATTTGTATTGATTTTTATCTCAAACACATGGATGCAAGGTGTGAAATATATCAAGATGGACACTAATGTCATTATTTTGGATGGACGCTATTATTACAATATTTGGTCTTTTTTGTTCAGTTTTTTTTTTTCATTCCCTAAGAAAAGATATTTCTAAAAATGTTTTATGAAGGGGGAATGGTGGTTAGAAGTGTTTTTTTTTTATCACTCAGACCTCTGTGTTTTTATGAGCACTTACTGAAATTTGTCCTTTTGTGTACTCAAAGCACTTCATTGACTTGGATGTGTGATCCTGTTAAAATGGAAAACAAAGCAGAAACGGTCACTAATATTATAGCCAACGACAGTTTAACAGAGTGAAAAATAATGCTCATGTGACAACAACAGGGCGATACACAGACAACGTGTTGTCATTAAAATATGACCATCGGAGGTCAATAAAACAGCAGAATTATTCTGAGACAAGGTCTAGTTCAGTTCCATCAATAGTAAATAAAAGGTGCAGGTGTCACATTTTAAATTTCTGTATCATAATAAGCAAACTGAAGAGAATATTTACCCCCAAACAATGGAATTAAAATGAAAAAAAAAAAAAAATCAGTCTACTGTATTTCAAGGAGATGCTGGTACCACAGCCAGATGAAGTCAGTTTGAAGTTTTATGATAAGAAAATCTTTTTATTAAAAAAAACGTTCTAGCACTTTGGAATAAATTCTTTTTAAACCAATCTATGATATACATAGAATTTTATGTAATCTGTTGAAGTTTCTGGCACTTTTTCCCGCCTTTTTTTTTGCTTTAAAATTGAGATTATAGTCGATGTGTGGCAAACTAATGTTCATGTTCCGATGTCTGACGGGAAGAAAAGAGGGATAAAACAGTTTGGATATGGTGTGTGCGCCCATACTGTAGCTGTACAAACACTGCGCGTGTGCGTCTGAGAGCACATGCGTTCTCGTTCGTTTCCTGGTATAAAATGCGTGTATGAATGCGTGGGTGCGCGTCTGCTCGTGCGTGGGTGTCTTCTGTTCTGTTTTTTTGTTGATGTCGTTGTTGAATAAAACTGCTAACCCCCTTGCCCATCACTGTGAATCTAACATTATCTTCCCATGTTTGTGAATACTTCACCCACCTATCAAATGAAATGTGTAAAAATAAAACCAGTGAAACAGATGATGATAATAAAATATTCGAGTAGAGGAGCACAACTCAAGCTTTTGTTGACTCTTTTCTTGCTTGTGAAATCACATGAAACCCCTGTGTGCTCGATTAAGGTTTCATGTATTACAAAAGTCTATTGGAGCATAATCACGCCTGATTGTTTCTTACTTTGGTATGAGTCAGAGCGCACATTTTATCTAAGTTAATAACAAACATTTATTGCATACATATTGATTGTATACATTTAAAAGCATGCACACAGTTGCAGCAATTCGGGGAAAAAAAATCTAGCAGAAACACAAACATCTTTGTTTCTGCAAATGCCCTTTTTTATATCTTATCAACAACAGTGCAAGTGGGCAATCTTCCGTGTCCTGTGAGTGGACAAAAACACCATTAATCCTTAATAAAAAATCAGCGTGTGGAGCAGGTGAGAGCAATCCTGGCAGGACATCGCTCAAGTGTTGCGGATTCAAGAAAAGACTTAGCCGTAAATTGATCTGAAATGAGCACAAAAGAACAGAGAGCGTATGGAGAGCGTCTCACTTATAAAAGACTATACATGCGAGCGCGTGTCTGAGCGTACGCGTGTGTGGGGGTGTGTGTATGCATCTCCGTGAATCTGTGTGTGTTGTCTGAAGCAGCCCCAGGGAGGGGCTCTGACATTGAAGACGGGTTAAATCCTGTTTTACATTCAAGTGGCAGGCCCTAGTTCATTAGAGTGAGGATCATTCCTCCTCAAGACCAAAGGAAGCGCATACTAAACAAGAGCAGTTGTTGGGGAGAAAATGCCATTGTACGTGCAAAACGTATACACTGTATAGGAGGGTGTGTGTGTGTGTGTGTGTGTGTGTACTGATGCGCGGTGAGCGGGACTGCAAAACAACCTTTCCTCTTTATCTCATAACGTCTTTGTATGGTGAAGTAAAGGTGTGGCTTGTGCAATTGAAACCACTGTGTACTATTTGTGTGCATGTGTGTGCATGAGCAGAAGTCATGACAGCCTTCCTGACTGTCTTCCCCTCGGCCTGTCATTGAGACACCCGTACGCCCTCTCTGTCACTAACTTTGATGGCTTATCTTACCCCCTGAATTAGAGTCATGCCCCCCAGGGGAAATACCTCAGCACATGTAAATGAAAGGGTACAGAATAAAAGAGGGAATAATAGAGACACACAGACGTTTTCCACCTGCTCTTCTTCTCCTTCATCCTTCCTCTACTACTGCTGTTTTCTTTTTTGTCATTGTTTCCCAACAATTTCCCTCTCTCCCTTCTCGGCCAGAAGGCCAATCCGTACTTAATGCCATTCTTGAGGCAGATCCCTTGATCCGTACGCATGGCATTTAACACCTGAGAGCAGATGAGCACCCCGCGCTGGAAACAAGCAGAGGTTACGACTCCAACTTTGAGGGCCGGGCGTGCAGATGTGAAATTGAGGTTTGGGGATGCATGAGGCTAGACTATGGCTGGCGATGTGGTTTCTATAGCTACTCGTGGTCCGGGGGTAGTTGGTGTTTGTCAGTGAGGGTGCGTCTCCTGCCTCTGGGCACCCTGCCCTTTAGACGCGCCAGGCCTCAGGAGCCTCCTGCATGCCAAACAGACCTGTGCAGTCAGATGCAGCCGCCGAGGAGAGAGGGAGAGGAGGAGAGGAGGGAGGGGGAGGACAGGCGAACGTGAGGAGGAGTCCAGAAAAAGAGGACTCTAGGGTGAAAGGGTGGAAGAGGATCTGAGAGAGCTGAGAGGAGCTCGAGGGGGGGGAGGACAGGAGGGTAGGGGGGCGCTGGTCATACCGCAGCAGCTATTCAGTCGCACCCTGCATGCGAAACACCGCTGCTCTGAAACGCCTTGGAAATCAGCGAAGGAGAGGTGTGAGGAAGCGAAGGAGAGGAAGCGAGGGTGACTCCGAGGTGAGTCTCAACAGCAACATGGTGTGTCGATGGCTGGGAGATATCACAGACCTTCGCCCCATCCCAGTCAGAGATAGTGATCACAGACAGAGCCCCACCGTCACCAACACTCCCACACACACACACACACACACACACACACACACACGCACACACACACACACACCATGATGCTTCAGTGGGCTCATGTGTATGTGTGCGGATGAGCAGCTCATTATAAAAATTATGCATGTGCAGCAAACGGTTTTTACATCTTTTGACTGTAATGTAGGGAGAGTAACTAGTGACTGGCAGCACTTACATATTGTACTGGACCTTGGGTTGCATGATCCAGAGAAATGTGCAAATAGTCTGCTGAAATGTCATTTGTTTGATTTTTATGACCTAGGAAAGAGCTGTTTCCACATTTTGTCCTCATTTTCCACTAGAGGGTTTGCAGCACTTATTCATGGAGAGCATTCTCTTTAAAGTCGCTCTTATGCCCTTGTGTCTATTTTTCCAATGTGAAAGCAGTGTCTCATCCTCTATAGCTCTGCTTTTATCAAACATGGGGCCAATGTCTCAATGTAACATGTGCGTGTGGAGGGTCTGGAGGCAAAGGGTTTAATTCAAGTACTAATTTTTATTTTAACCCACTATAGAAAAATGAATCAGCAGAAGAAAAAGCATGACTAAGTCAAAAGAAAAATGACTGTAATTTACTGCTGCTGGCTGTGAGATGGGTACAATATAATCCTGATATTTGGGAAATACAGAGCACTTATCTGAATAAAAATCAAAATGAATTGTGTTCATGCTTAAAGTAAAGTACAGCAGATGTTATGGGTGTGTTTTATATTCATTTAATGTTATATTTGTCTCGTTATCCTTTTTTATTTATGCTTATTTACTTCCCTGGTCAGTTTAAATTCTCTTACTTTCAAGTCCAATTAAATCATGCTAATTTTGTACTCAATGATAACAAATGTACATTTACTCAAACCATCACCACACCACCAACCACAACAACCATGACAGAATAAGTAGTTTTTAGCCACACAGTGACCCAGTAAAAAACAAATGAAGAGCACAATGAGTAACAAAGTATGGTCTGCACTGTTTGTCATTATTTTCTTTCCTCCAAGCAATTTAAAAGTTACATTTTATCACTTCTGTATTTGATCATGTTACAGCTTTAACTGACAAGTGATAAAGTAATGTGCATACCCTTTACGACCTCAGCTTTGAAGCTTAAGAAAATATTACTATATCAAAATACCGCAACATTTCACGCAAAGATATTGTGTTGATATTTTTTGTTATTTAAATGGTAACGGTTAGGGTTAGGGTTAGGGTTAGGTAAATTACCATCAAATCTCAGACTGAAGACATATATTTCTATATTCAATGCATTTTACTTTACTTTTTGAAATTACAACATGACAGACACATTCAGAGCCAAAGATTGGGGTAGACTATGGCTCCTAGGGTTTTGGATTCACACAAAAAGTATTTACTCTGACCTTAATGTTGTTACAAATTCTGATAATCTTTGTGTTATTTATTTCATTAATCTGTTCGTTAACTTTTCTGAATGAACATGATGAAAATAAATGGCCTGGAGCTGTATCTACCCAGGGGCAGGTCTAAAAGAAATTTGATTGAGGTAGCAAAGCAGAGGCACAGACCAAGAAAAGAGGTGAACTTAGTTCCTAGATTTTCTTTTAGTTTTAAGAAACAATTACATCTGAAGAGGTCACCTAATGTAAAAATCCATTAGTCAATAAATTTTTTCTAATGAATGGCTTTAATCACAAATGCACAAACACTCAAACACTTGTACTTTGTTGATAGCAAGAACAACATTTCTGAGTCAAATGTTTTTTCTGTGTTGTTTACCATTTAAAACAATCACATCTGACGGTTTTACAACTGAAAAGATTTTTGACAAACATCATTATCAACCACACAGTAGTTATTGAAATGATGCTATTTGGAATGGTCAAGCACATGGTTGTGCAACATATAGATAGACACACATGCTGTATTCACTTGCGCAGGGGCAGGTGAAGTTTACCCTGGTAAAGGTCAGTTTACACTAAAATATTTGTGTAAATTTGACAGTCTGTTCTTGGGGTAGCACCTTGGGAGCCAGTCAGGTTTTAGGGGTGGCCCGTGTCTTGCTCATTTTCCTGACCTTACAGCTATATGTGATTGGATAGGAGTTGATATTGATGTTGTCTAAGTTGGACTTTTATTCATCAACAGAAAACATTTCTTAACTCAATTTACAAAGAAGCTGAAAGCTCAGAATAAGGGTTGAAGATTTACTGATAAGTCCTTTACGTTTAAGGCCATTTTTCTTTTTTAAGACAGCTAGTTATCTCACGATTTGGTTATCAGCCTCTGGACCTGGTTCGTGATTTGAGATAAATTACTGTTTGAGCAAAGCTTGTTTAAAATTGAGATTAAATGTCCTTTAAATTGATTTTGATAGTTAAATCAACCAAAGTGATGGAATTAGACTGCACATTAATTAAACAATTTTTACAGTTGTTTCATCTGTCTAATATTTTGTGGCTTCCCCCTGTGTGGTGTTCTAACTTGTTCCAATATGTTGTGGGCTACATCAAATAATAAAGAAGTAACTCAACCTTGAAATACCTATTATGTTCATGAAGCCCTAGATTTATATACCTCTTTCTTTTATGTAAAGAGGAAGATTGTTGGATCTTCACTTTAAATCTGAAGTTAGGCTACCACCTGCAGCAAGGTACAAGCAACAACCCTAGATCTTCACTTTGGCCAAACCTCTTGTGTTGCAGATGTTTTGTCATCTGACCGTCCAAATGGCCTCCAACTCCCAAACTGAAATGCTAGCCAATCACTACCACATGGTCTCTTACAGAAAATGGACCCATTACCTCCATGAAAGGCTAGAGCCAAAGGGAGAGGGACAGGAATTGGGTCAAAGTGTAATATTCGGCCACATATACAGTATATATAATGGGTTTTATAGTAGACTTGGTGGAATCATCACAATAATGACAAACGTCCAGGAAACCACTGGTAGAGCTTGTCTGTACAACACAGGCAAAACTAACTAAACTAACTAAAATGTATTGTTTTATGAGACAACAAAACAAAATGGCATGTTAATATAGGTCCACACTGATCCTTAAACCCTCACTGTTGAGTCAGTTTAGACATCTTGGTACTCGTTGTTCAGAGTTCACGGGAAGGGTGTGACTGTATTGATCAGCTCATTATTCAATGGATTGGTCAGACTTTAGCAGCAGCAAAAGTAACATTGTTAGAAGGTCCAACTTAATTTCTGACGGTATCAGAGGTTTTCCCCAGGGCACAAGGCTGTCACACCAGCCTGACATATAAACCACTGTTTCTGCTTTCTGTTCTTCTTGCCTGCAGGAGTAGGTGACTTTGACAAACAGCTTTCCTGTTAAATCACTCACTCCCATTGAGCACCTTCATTTTCTACAACAGGCAGCAAAGACAAAATGTTAGTTCCACTAAGGACCATCATCTAAAAGATTATGTGCAAATGACAGAGTTGTCCAGGACAGAAGTCAGAGCAGCTTTGAACCTGCTTCACCAGGTGTTTCACACAATCAGAATCCATATTCCTTTGCCATATTATGTGACACTAAGCGACTTGCTGATCCTGCACTTCAGACGTAAAGACCTGGCATGCTTAATTGTTCTTGAAGTATTTTGTTGGGTCAGTCCTCTGCAACATTTAACCATCTTAGTCAGTGGCGTGTCTAGAAATTTTTTCACAGGGGGGCAAGGCAGGGGCACATCCCCAGAAAAGGGTGGCACATATGAATAAGACCTTTTTTCAGAAAAGAAATTAGATTCTAGGTTATTATGAACTAAAGTAGTCATCTAATGTGAAAACTAAACGTAAAACAAAAATAGCTAATAATTTTTTAAAATGTACTTAAGTTTACTTAGAATGATGCTTTTAGTCAATTGTGCACCATCATATACTGT
>JAVQJG010166410.1:0-24008 GCA_036024015.1 Craterocephalus amniculus
ATATATATATATATACATGTATTCATATTCAATTAGCAGTGGAGCTTATTTTTCCTTTCCCAAACATTTAAATCTTTTAAACTTGGTTATAGTTTCTGCAACATTTGGATGCCTGAAAAAAAACTGCTCTCAATGCACATCTATTTTCCTCTGTCTTTTCCTCTTTCATTTCTTTGTACCTGTCTATGTCCCCCGTGTTTCTGTGAGGCTTGCTGCTTTGTGAACCCGCTCCCTGGGACTGTGAAGGCAGAGACGATGACTGCTTAAAACACACTGCGGTTTAGACGTTCACATTCCACCTGTGTTTTGACAACACATCTCACAAGAGGGATCTGAAGTGGTTTTAGAGTTTCTCTCTTTGCCGTTTGATATCGAAGACTGATCCCTGCGATGGCAGAACATGCACAACTCCAGGGGAGGGATTAAAGCGACATTAAAAGTAATCCCCAGAGTCAGACACTGCTTCTTAACCAAAAGAAAGAAACAAAGCGACAACGGCACTGGATGTCTTTATCAGAGCACCGGTAGTTACAGTGAGCATCAGGAACAGGAACATCTCCTTGTATGCAATGTTTACTTTGCTAATATGAAATAGGCTGACACTCGTTATGACAGGAGTAATAATTATCATTTCACGCATGACAGCTAGCTACCTGAAAGCTGAACAAGAGATTAAGTAAAAGATTACTGTCCATTTCATGCTTGTGTACCTTTCTAGAATAGTATTTTCTTTTTATGGAAAACCTGAAATCAGAATGTGAATGTATTTGCAGTTTTGAGTTCATCCGTAGTTCAGCATACTGAAAGGAAGATCCTGCTGGTGGAAAAACGCTTCCTCGTGGTTATATATTAGTCTCAGGAAGAAAAGGAAGCTCAGGGAATACAAGTTTATCACTCCTGAGCTCTAAAGAAATGGCTGCAGATTCATTTTTAGTTAGAAAATCTGGACATTTTGCTATACTATGAAATCAAAAGTCTTTCAGGCTGCCTGACAATGATGAGATATAGTTAACATAAGGATAGTGATAACCGTTACACATGAAGATTGAAATACATGCATACAGGGCACAAAAGCCATGTACAGCAAGAAAAGAACTGAAAGCAACTCAAAGGCCTACACTCAGTACCAGCATGCTCTGATCAAGGAAAATACTTTAACTCAAGTTTCAAACCCAAGATATGGCACTTCAGTTCTGCTGATTAGCATATAATTCAGGATTATTTAACTGTATGCTGATGACAGAACACTGTATAATAGTCATTGCCCTCTTCTCCGTTAACCTCTCCCTGATACCTCTCTGACTTTTAACTCTGCTCCGTTCAACAGCGGCTAATGATGTAAGAGTCTCTTTAAATATGTAAAGTATGAGGCTTAATAAAACCCAGCGGTGTCATTATGTTTTAAGTCTAAAACCCGACTCCTGGATGTGCAGTTCTACAAGGTGATCCATTTTAAATCAGCCTCTTATCCGCGGGAACAAAAGGAGGAAAGTTCATGTGTAGATTACAGAAGTCAGTGTGGTGGAAGTTTTCCAATAAAACGGTGCTATGGCTCACATTTTCTTACATATTATGTTGAAATATCAAACACTCATTAAACTAAAGCATGAGAGAAGAAAATGTCACAGGTGTCAAAAGGCAATTAGTCTCCCAGCGCTATCAAAGTGTTAATCGGAGTGATGAAAATGAAGATATGAAGCTTATTATCATGTTTTCAATAGCAGGTATTGCTTTCATGACAGATGAGACATCAGATGAGTAAGGAGAAAATCTCAGGCTACCTTGCTTCAGAGCCACTCTGTTCAACTTTTGATGATTTAAGATCAGATTAAACCACTGATATGTTCCTAGAGGTCTGTTTTAAAGGGGTGAGATTTAATTACTGGATAAAAATATGCTTTTTTTATCATGTTAACATGTTTAAAATAGAAAAATAAACAAGCATGTGTTCAAAAATAAGAATCTCACTTTTTAGTTGTGATTTGGTCACAACAAGAGGAGACAGATACCAAATTTTTTTTTTTTTTTAAAGAAAAAGAAATGTTATCTTAAAATAACACGACAAACTGAGATGGGCTACTCTTTAAATGTGAGCGCTCTTAAGCCAAAACACAAACAGGAGGAGAAACGCACAAAAAAGGTGTTTGTGTGTGTGTGAGGCAGTCAGAAAGACAGAAGAAAACAGACTGAAAATAAGAGAAAGCGAGAGAGGAAAAGCATAGCTAATGGCATTGGTATCAGATTTATTCTGAAGAGGCGGCAGCAGAAGGATGCAGGAAGGAAGCCTGGATGATTTCTTTGCCCCGTCTTCCCCTTTCCCTGATTATGAAAGGAGACATGGCGCGAGGTCGAGGGTCAAGCCAAAAGGAGACAGCATTGTGTAGAAACTGTCACGCACCGCCACCTATTTTGACATGCACAGGCCCGTTTGTTGTCTGTCGAACATGCAAATTGGCGAGCCCGGGCTGTCATATAAAGGCAGGCAGATATGTGCCGGTCGAGAAAATGAGAGACCACCTGTAACCAAGAGAATGGCGAGTGATGGACAAGCATTCAGTCAGCCCGCTCGTCATTTCCAGGCCCGCCATTCACCCATCAGTGGAGTATCCCCCCTGCACCCTCCTCCTCCTCATTCTCAATCCTATCCCCAGCGCACACATATACATGTAAAAATCTATTCTTAATATTCAGAAGCAGGAAGTGAAGGGAAATAAATATATACGACGAAAGGAGATTGGAGGGGGTCTATGGTGGTGATTTCAACCTGCTGGCTGCCTAATAGGATCCTGCATGCAGACAGCTGAGGGTCAGACTCAGATAATTAGTTGTCCACAGAGGAAACATCACTCTTTCACGGGGAGTGGACAGGAGGGGAAACCTGTGAGGTGGCCTTAATGTTGTGAATCCTAAAGAAAGTCCAGAATGTGTCAGGTAATCAACTAGATTGTTTTGTCCTCGCCAGGCTAAAAGTTAGGATATCTTGGTTCTGTTTGTTGTAGGCTGACACAAACGAGTCACTAAGGCTGGACACAGCATTCATTCGTTTAATTATACAGTAAGATGACAGGGTGTCATAAGAACTTGATGGCCTTATGTAAACTATCCATGGTGTAAGGCTGACTGGATAATTAGCTGTCCAGTAGAAACACCAGCCCTCCCAAGAAGCTGGACAGGGAACAACGCTACCTCGGACAAACATTTTACTGTAAAGGTGGATACATCCTGGTTCAATTTTCTTTTGCAGCAGCTCATTTGTAAAATAGACCGCTTCAACTCTCATATTCTGTGTTGCACGGAATATTGCACATGACTCTTTCCTTTTCCACTTCTGAGCCTCCATACAGTACTCTAAAATGTAATGAGTTATAGATTAATGGCTACTATGTAAAACTGAAAAAAGTGATATACTGTAACATGTCATGACTTTTAAAGAAAATCCTTATATTGCACTACTTTTGATAACTTTTCTTACAATGGTTTGGAAATATACACTAAATTCTTCTTAAAAGTCCATTTCAGGATGTGCTGACATCAAGTATTTCTATTGTACGTTGACAGCGGGTAAACAGGCCATTGACTTTACAATAGCTACTGTATGTTGAAGGCTAGCCTTTTGTTATGCTTTGCCCTTTTCCAACACATCCATCTGACTTGGCATGGTTTGCTGATAATCAGCATCTTAATCTAAGGTTACTTACATAGTTTGATTAGCAGATACAAAAATCTAAAAAAATAAAAGTGCATAATTAGAAAAACAAACTAACATTGGATGAATCCTGCTAAATTAATAGAGCTTTTAATATCATTACAAAGCTCCACATTAATTAACTATTTTAATTACACATTTTCTTTCGTTTGAGGAACTTATATGTATTTTTACTCTGATATCTGGTTCGTTTCCTGCCAGCAGCAGTCCTGACCCAGGTTATAGCTTACAAAGTGAAAAGTTATTTCCTTTAAAATCTGTTATTGCAGGTAAAAATGTAAGTAAGTGTACTTACGAAGAATAAAAACAACTTCAAAATAGCAACCAGTCCTTATTCAAATGAATGTTCTACATTTGGTGAGTATGGGTGTGTGTGTATGCACTTGTGCATTTATGTAGGACAGAAAGTCTACACAACAAACTGCTACCACTTAGTTCTGAGACAGTTTTTGTATAAGTCAGAAAAAAATTGTGGAAGTGATGGTGTGAGGAAGTTGTGAGATGTGCACAAAAATGACAAGGTGGGAAAATGTAGGTCCAATATGAAATTAATTTAAATTCACATTGCTGAAGATTGTCAATAATCATCACCTGCTACACATCAGCACAAAAGGGGAAATATTCTGCCCCACATTCACACATAAAGACGGGTATAGATGTAGAAACAGATTTCTGTCCGACTTGAATCATTCAGGCATAAAATATGATACATGGCTTAGTTATTTATTTTCAAAAATTTTTAAAGAAAAATGTTCAAAACATTATTTTTGTTCCAATAGGAGACAATATTTCTGAACTAAGCTACTAAAGTACAAAAAGCTTTATTTCCTTCACAATCAATTTTAGCAGTAAATCATAACTCACGCTGACACTAGATAATCACTGCTGTCCGTTGATGTCAGTTTACCATGCAAAACACTTTTTCTTTAGCCAAATGATCCATTAACACTGAGGCATTAGGAGTCTCTTTTTGTTATGATATAGGGCCAAAAGTGTCCTCATTATATTATTTAGTCCAGTCAAATGTATTCAAATGCCACCTTTATTACCCTGGAGGTGCTTTGCATAAATTGAATAAATCCAACGGATACTCTGTGAGAATCAAACATATCAAAGGTTTCCTGTCTTTGAAGTGGGGGTAGTCTCTAATTCCAAAACAGATTTTCATGATAAATAAATACATTATTTATGAAATATGGGGTAGTGGCGGTATAAGACGACCAAGAAGACGACCAAGAAGAACAGGCAAAAAATGAAAACAACCATAAAAATGCATAAAACATTTTACGCTGCGGAAATGTCAAGAGACTTAAAATGACACGCAGAGTGGCGCATGCCGACCAACTGCCTGACTGATAAACTGATTAGCATACGCACATCGGAGGATATGTTGTGCTCATTTGCTTACACAAAATCCCAATCTGAAAAATACACCACACTCGACGCAGATCATAAAAAGTCTAGAAATATATTGATGGAAATGATGAAGATGGAAACATTTCAATTATTTCATTTCTGACAATTAGACTGACAATGTGACAAGCTCAACGAGCTGTATGCAGCACAGAGCCTAATTGCCCTCAGGAAAATTATGGAAATGAGAAATAAATAAAAATAAGCAGACATGTTGACCAACTTCTGCACAAGCTCGCATATTTTTTCTATGTTGTTATGTTGTCATGATAATATTGTCACATAATTCAATATCTTTTAACATAAAATGAAATTTGCAAACATGCAAAATTAAGATTGCACAGCAAGCTCCTAAAATCTCCTAAAAGCTATTCTGTATGCATGCATTGCTAGTTTGTGTGCTTTTTAAAAAAAATCCCCTTTGGTGGAGAAGCAGTGGTGCACCAAAATATGAGAAGTTGGACCTTTAAGAAGAGTCAAAGGTTACTGTTAACATAGCAGAAGATCAGAGTCCAGGTAGAAATGCAGGTGGGGTATACATTCAAGTACCATTACTTACCTGTCTGAGAATAGAATAAACATTTAACATGGGGTAAAGGTAGCAGGCCCATAAGAGGCAGGCATTTGCCTTTGAAGCACTGCGGGCAAGTGGAGAAAGATTAATTGAATAAATACTGATAAGTTTATCAAAGTCAAACCATCAGGAGTACCCCTCCACAAAAGTAATACACTATTGTGTTATTGTCTTTCAACTTTAACTTGTATTTGTATGAAAATGTTTGAATTCAAATATGATATTGGGCTCTTCAGGTTTTTATGAACACATGCAAGAAATTTTGCATTGGATGTGTTTTTCATTTAAATTAGTTTCAAGCTGTACATCTGCACTTTGAAAGCAATTTCAAATCTTAACGTGGTTGTTTCCACAGTATTTAAGCCCGAGGTGTTGTAGAAACAACCTGCAATCCCCTCTGTACAAGACATATTACCACCTAGCTACACATACAAGCCCACGCAGCAGTGTGGTCATCATTTAAAATGTCCATTTTCATTTTTTTAATCCCTGAAGGACAACAGAAAATGTGCATTAGAAATATTAGATTGAATAGAGTCGGAGGGATTAATCAATTAAACCTTTGAGTAAATAACCACAAAGGGGAGCCCATTGGGGGTAAATAATGGAGGTTCTGCACCTATGCAAACATTCATTTAACCTGTGAACCACAAGGTTATTTCTGTTAGAAATTATGTTAACACACACACACACACACACCAGCCTAAAGGAAGAATGATTTATGTGGAAAGATCCATCTTCATCATCTTGCCTCTCACCTTGGTCTCCATCAGTGTTAATTAAAGGAAGGTCAGTGTCACCCTCCTTGCTCCCCCCAAACCAGCCCTCTTTTACATAATAAATCACTCCAGACACACAAAGGGGCTGTTGACACAAACAGAATGCTCGTAGCTAACTAGCTAACTGCAGTTTGTTGAGCTCAGGAGTCGATTCAAAGCCTGCCATAAATAATACTGAATGTCACAGTGTTGTGTCTTTGTCTTGCAACAAAGGGTAGAAGACAAAGACGAGTTGTTCTGGGACGAAATTAATGCATGATATATATATATACAGCAGGTAAAGGCACAGAAAAAATACAAAATAATAGGTTTAATGAAAAATAATGTCCCCAAAGGGGCTGTTTAGGGGGATAATAGTTTTTTCACATCTCAGTTTTAGTCAGAATTTTAGTTGTAATACATTTTTTAGCATTAATGATGAGTCGCCCTATGTGAACAGAAGTGACTTAAAAGACTGTATATAACTTAGTTGTGTTGTGACATTATGTCAACAAGTGTATCTAAAATCAGCTATGATTAGAAACAATAAAATCCCAGATGAGTTTTTATGTGGGTAACTTGCTGTAAATGTTTCTATTACTGAGCCCACGGAGAGCAGAATGTAAATGTGTCTGACTTTTAAAAAAAAATATATATATATATATATATATATATTCACTGGGATAAAAAGACCGCCCACCTTAAAACAGTACATCAGCTTGTCACAGAGCTTTGGTCAGCTAACATCGTCTACATCATTACTTTCTTGGAATCAATTTCCTCCCCAAAAAGAAACACAAAACATGTGCTTTGTATTGTGTACAATTTCCAGCTTTTCTAGGTTACTGTCAGACTGGCATAATGAGGGCCATGGTGCTGCAGAGTTCCCCTCTTATCACAAACTAGCATGCATGGCCCCGCTGCTCTCTCTTCAGTCATCAAGCAATTGATGTAATTGAACCAGCCCTTTGCTGTCAAGCAAGCAGCGCGGCTCAATAGCATATGCTCCGAACACTCTGGACAATGAGAGCCACGCAGCCGGGCAGGAAGGCAGACTGGCTCGCTGCTGTTCTGTCAATAAATTTCAATTCCACTAATTGTCCAGAATTCATTAAGTGAGCCTTTGAGACTATGTGGTCCTGTAGAAAACAACAACGCTGTGGTGAAAAAAAGGCAGCTTTTTGATGATATTCAGTGCGTGTTATGTGGTGAACTGTTGTTTTGCATTCTGTGGGTAGTGTTTGTGTGGATCCAGCTAATGATGAGCACACGCCGGGAATGTACTGTCCTTCACAATGGAATCGTGTTAATAAGTGAATGACAGGGCTTTAAAGAAATCCTTATAAAAAAATAGTAGTGGTAATGTGAGGCGCATCGATTAATTGAGCTAGATTTCAAATAAGTGTATTCACATCCATTTTTTTTCTTTTTCTAACAATTCACCTTGTTATCCTAACATATGTTGACCAAAACAAATAGAAACAAATAATGAAACTAATTGCCTGCCTATCTAAAAATGATCAACTTTAAGCATACTCCTTGGATGTAGTGTACAAACGCTGCTCCAGGTAACTTGGCTTTGTTTGATTTCAGTTCTCTAAAATATTAATATTCACTACATCATTAAAATGCTTACTCCAAAACAGTGTTTGTTAGGCTATGTCTTCTGCCAACCTTTGACTTGTGGTACCTATTATTGCCCTGGCTGCATGAAAGAAGACAGAATTATCACAACCCCTTATCCTCCAACATCTCAAGTCCCAATAACAAACAATAACTTCTTTCTCCTCTGTTTTCCACCTTCATCTGATTAGGACTGGCCTTGCTTTCTCAGAGTCCTTGTCGTCCTCCGACAAAGCCCTCAACGTCCCATGTATCTGCTTAAGTGACCAGCTAGGGTTCAAGGGTCAGCAGGAGCTGCCACTTCCCCTGTCACAGGAAACAAGCAGCAGGAAGGTGAAAAGAGAAATAGATGAGAACGGGGAGGGAGAGGCGGAGAAGAAAGAAGGAGGTGTTATTAAAAACGGAACAATGACAAGGAGATGTCTGGAATTAGAGCACTCTTCCCTGCATATACAGGGGCGCACACTCTTTGTAGGGCGGCGGTTTAAGTTGGATAAGAGAAGTGAAAGATACTGGCTTAAAGGCATTCATCCTGTAGACTTGAAATCTAAGGATCTTCAAGAAAAATTACAGGTTTTTACACTAACGCTTCCTGTAAGGTGTAGACGCATTTCCACAAAATGCCGCAATCTAAGCCACCGCCGCTCACGAAAATGCTCACTCACTTTTTCACACACATTCAAGAAAGGCCCCCCCGTGAGAGCTGGGTTAGGTTTGAGTAGGCATGGAGGCAAGTCCTGCACCACGACTCAGGAGAGATCACTAGATCACATTATCAATCATACGGTGCTGTACAATCAAACATGCAGCGTATACCCTTCGGTAGGTGTTGCACTCAGTTATCTTCTTTCACTGAGTCTTTGTTTTCACCTTACAGTTAACTCCTTCATATACAGCACCTGGGGCTTCCTGAGCAGGCAATTACATGGCCAACTTCGTTCAATTTATTTGGCTTAATTCACTTTTAAACGTAAAAATTAAATGTAAAATATTCTTCTTCACAAATCTGGCCAAAAAAGAAAAAAAAAAAAGAACATAACCCTCCACTCTTGCAGTGGGGTACATCAGTGTTAACAGCAGGACAGTTATCATTTAAAAACCTGAAAATTGGCGCAGTGGCTGGAACCACAGAGGCCCTGGTTCTCTTAGTGGGTACCAAAACACCACTTAGAGTGGCGACACTGTCATCTCTTTATTGGTAAAAGAGCCTAAGCGCGGTTCTGTGAAATGAAAATAACTATTATCAAGAAGCTTCCGCATGTGCAGGCTGCCGCAGCGAAAAATGCTCTTTTGTGAGACTATGAGCTGACACATACATATGTGAGCGCAGTTCTAAAAGTTCTTTAAAATGCCATGCACCTAGTTATTTCGAAGGCCGGCCTGTCATTATGTGAGAGGTTGCTGCTTGCTCCTCTCTTTCACTCGTAAAGCTTATTTGCTTTTGTTTTACAGTTAGCCACTGCTGAGGCCAAAAGAGTGTGAGAATGAGGGGTAGAGTGTGACTATATAGGTTTAAAAAGTCTAACGGTTTGGATTAATTTTCTAAAAATTAGTATTACTGTAAATAAATACATATTTGTAGTGACAAATTGCTCATTCCCTCTGACTTGATGGACAATGTCCCACTATTTTCAGTGTTTTAAAATTGTGTGAAATTGCATGAGAAACAAACTGTAAACAAATTAATCTGTTAGATTTCATAAGTTAGACATTTTGAATAATTTAATATTTATTCAATTAATATCACATATGTTATTAACTACAATTAGTTGAATAAATGATGATAATCAATAATCAATAACTGTTTTCTTTAATACCTCTTGGTTATACTAGACTAAAAGAAAAGGTGAGGCAAACTTTTACCTCATCCTCTTTGTTGAACTGAGAAAACCATGCACCGAGGCTGCAAGTTAATCCAAAACCCTGAGTCTGCACTGCCCTCAAATGGCACAATGAGCTCAATGCATACAGCTATTTCATCCAATCCCCATCTCTCTCCTTATAACTGCTCCAGGACAAAGACGCATTAATTAAGAAGCAACCATGAGCAGCCGAGGAGTCTAATGCTCACAGACGAAACACACACACACACACACACACACAAAGATACATACACTTACACTGCACTGACTCTGAGCCATTCTTCCCTATTCTCCACAGCTACTGATAACTGTGAAATTCACTCCCTATGCACAAAAGCTGGGGAGGAAAATAATTTCAGTAATAGAGCTAATGGGTTTAAGTGAGACTGAAGAGCAGCCAAGAGCAGCTAAAGAGGAGAGGAGGGAGGGGAGGAGAAAAACGTGCATGTGTGCACAGGACTGAAGAAAGAGAAGACGGAAAAAGGAGGAAATGCAGAGCATCTTTTGCATTGTTTCATGCTTAGAAGAGCTGAAGAACAGAAGGGAATGCTCATTTTCTCCTCACTGTCATGATACAGTTGCTGATAAGAGTCACTCTGTGTGCACAATGGGAGGATTTGGAACGGTGGTTAATTTAATTGATAAAGCCAAACAATGGCACAATGCTAGCAGACTGTTTACATTTCTTTTTGTGTAATAACCACAGAGGGAGTTGAACAAAGAGAAGTGAGGCTTCCTGGCAATCTCTTGATTCAGAAGGCACTCGATCACTCTCTTGTGAGAAAACACAATGAACTGTACTTCCAACAACATGGATACTCAGCACGTCCATAAATTCTCTCGTACTGCGCAGCTTAGTTCTTTCTAACAAGAGCAGATGCAGGTTTTCATGTCTTCTGAGTGAACTGTGGGACATTTTGCAGTTTTTTATTAAATTTCCAGCAATAATTGCAACAATAATAGCCAGCTAAAGAGTATGTTGTTTGTTTGCAAACCAATATAAGTTTTTCATTTTTTATGCATCTGTTTTTCTACCCTTTTCCAGTTTGTACAAAACAGCTGAACCACTAAACCTGAAATTAAAATGTGTTTAAAGATAAACATGAATGAGTGCAATGAAAGTAGGAGAAAACATGACAACTGACTAAGCAGTGTTTAGACTAGAAAAGTTTCATTTTCATGACTAAGATAATAAATAAAAAGTCCACATTTAGTTATAGATGATATAATGTGTGTTTCACATTCAGCACAATAGTCCAACATTCACAATATAACAATATGTTGGAGTACTGTAATTCATCATGTCCCTGTGCTTCATTGGTTAAAGCAGAGAATATAAGCCAAAATGTAACATTAAAAATCAGTAATCTCAGTATCACATGACATGGCTGCTAAGTCGGCACTACAGCTGTTTCGCTCTCCCTTTACAACTGCACACACACCGCAGTCCTTGCCAGTGTGTATTGCACAATCGGGCTAATTGCCCCCTGCAATTTAAAAAAAAGTGCATTTTCACATTTATGTTTCAACAGCGTTTCCAGGAAAATGATTTTTTTCTTTTCCCTTGCTGTATACAACACTGCAACTGCATTTCACCCCGAGGGAATGTAGTTCGACTCTTTCTTAAATGAGCAATCTCAGCTGAACAGCACAAGAAGGCACCACGTAAAAAAAAAAAAAAAAAATCCACTTGCAATGATGGATGTGATAAGTAAGCAAACTACTGTGAAAAATTGATATATCATCTCAGTTAGTGGCTTAAACTGGTCTTAATGTAATTGCATTCGGTGGTTTGCTTTCATTATATAAAGAGCCTGTGTAGAAAGGAGTTAGCCAGCAGCTGCTGACTGCAACATCAAGAATTAACTGTCACCTCCTCAGCAGAGGCTGAGAGAGGGCCAAATGAACCCCCTTCCCTCCTTGCTCCTCTCCTCTCCTTTCCATTCACCCAGCCAACCATCCCAGTATTAAGTGAGGCGAGCGACAGAGATATGAATGTGATATTCCCTCTGGTATTTTTAACCGCCGTATTGAATTCGTATAAAACACTTAAGGCTCCTCAGCTTCTGCCTGATGGGAGCCTCTCGTAGGGTTATCTTTGAGTCTCCAGAGAGAGCTTCTCGCCTGCCATGAAAAATTTCTGTTTCCTCTCTTACACATCTGTCCCTTCCTGCCTCCATCCCAACCCTTCCTCCTCTGCTCTTTGATGCATACAGGGATTTTACCAACCCTCACTCATAAAATCCTAATGAACTTCGAAGGAAAAGTCCATAAAAATCTCATTAAAGGTTCACCTCCTGATATGGGATACAAATCAAACTTAGAAGCCCTCCTGAGGATTGATGTAATGAGTATAGATAAGTAGAATGTCTTCAGGAAAACCCTGCACAATCTTGCATGTTTGGTCCGTGTTATGTTAAAAAGCCCCATAACACAGTGAACATCCCCCAGAGTTTCCACATGAAAGCAAATTGTGACTGACACATGACATGATGATAGGAAAACTGCAGGTTGTTGCAAATTTGAATTAAAAACAGAATAAATAATCCGTTAGATGACTAATTGTGCTGCTCACTAGCCTTTCGCTTCACAATATCAGCCACTTATATCACAGGGTAAGTAAAAGAGAGAATAAGGGAATGACTGCACTGCTCAGACTGTCAGTATAGCTGCTCTGTGTACAAAGTTTATTTATATTTATTTAGCTTTTTCTTGTTAAATAAGAGTTGATCCGGGGTTAGATATAGAACATATCTTTTGAACTGTAATATACAATACATCAAGATAAAATGTGCCAGCAGTAAAAAAATAACTTTAAAATAAGATCTGCTTGGTATTTGATTGCTGTAGTGTCATAAAGAATGTCATAATGAAATCAGAAATCAGAAAACAATCAGATAGTAAACTGTTCAAGTTGTTCGCTTGACTCTCTTATTATTAACAACATAGTAGGCTATCAGGAATTTCTTCAAATGGAACAGGCGACCACATCACCCAAAGGATGGCTCAATTAGCATGTTGTGTCAACAGTAATTAACTCTAGGATCCCATAATACTCCTATGGCATGATTTTACTAAAGATATACAGTATCAGTAAATGTATGGACACACCTTCCCATCAAATCCAATGGGAAACCTTTGACTGGTAGTGTACATCAATGGCATTATACATTCAAACAACACTGTAGTATAACTACCATACATGTATGGATGGAACTGAAAGCTCACTGCTTCTCCAACTAAAATCTTTGGGATTTGATCAAAAATTAGAAATCGCAGTCACAGTCTTGCTGCAGTTGTAATTAAGGCTGTAACGTACCTGTAACACTATCAAAATCGCAATACTCATTGCCTCGACCCTGTGTTGCAGCGTCAGGAGGTAGCGTTGCGAGACTCTCCAAGCACAGTTCACCGGAAGTCACTGTTGCACCCCCTTTGAAAAATCCCTTTATTAAGGACTCACAAACTATTTGTAATTTCCCAACTTCATCATAACTACTCTACACAAAAAGAGTTACCAGTAATGTGCACAAGTTTGTTCATATATGGAAGGGGGTCCTGATGAGATCAGCTATACAATTAACTCATGGTGCAGTAAGGACTTTCTCTGGGCAGAAAACAGCGTAGCATCCCTAAGGGTGTTGCACCACTGAAAACGGCCTGACGTCATCTTCTTTGATGCACTCAACAAAACAAACAAAGCGGACACTGTAGTAAATCAAATGTCTTAATTGAAAATGGTAACTTATAGTCGTGTTTTTGGCTGTACCACCCCGTCAGACAGCAAGAAACACATGGAGTATTATTAAAAATCATGGTACAATGCCACAAGTTGTGCGTTATGTTATTTAAATAAAATAATTTTTAAAAATCGTTTTATGTATCGAATCGTGAGTCAAAAATCGTGATACAAATTGAATCGTGAGTTAGAGTATCGTTACAGCCCTAGTTGTAATCCAATAAACAAGACATTTTCTGAATGTTCAAGTCATTTTCAGGGTCCTTCCAGTGCATTCAAATAATCATTTCTGATGTCATGTCATGTCCTAAGAAGTTACAATTACAGTGTATCAATAGTCACTCAAACTTTACATGTTTAAAAAAAGATGCTTAAAAATGCAAACATCTAGATGACTGAACCTCCATTTTAGCCTTGTTAAGTGTATAGTTGCAGTTTGGGAGCATTACTCTAGTTTTTGAGAGCTTTAGTTTGTTACTGAACCAATACGTATCTGCATTTTTAAAGTCCAATTTTTGTCCAACTAACTTTTTTTCTTGCTTTAAACATGCTTCAAAAAGACTTGAACTGTATGTACTTGTAAGGAGCAGATTCGAAGGAGATAAAATCAAGCTAGATTTTTGTCTTATTTAAATTGACTAGTTTTCTGTCTTCTATATTTTCATGTAACTAAAGAAAAAAAACACCAAAACAACAAAATGATTATCCTGATATTCTATCAGAGTTTCATTTTCTCATTTCTCATTGGGCAGTAATCTGGTTTAGTAAACCTGAATCCATCAACCACAAATTTGTGCAACTACAACAACACTGGGTTTTATATCAAACATAACGACCATTACAATGTTTATATTTTGACCAGACAAATCGCAACATTGGGTTTAACATTACATATATTCATATTGTCCCTGAATGTTAGCAAAAAAGAAGAAACCATTAATGACTGTAGGAAAAAGGAACGACGCAGCATATTAGGCTGCTATATTATGAATAATACAGACTCCTAAGAGACTTCTACACTGATCGAACACAACCTTATGAATTATACTGTGATGGGTTTTCATATTTATTTCCGGGCCTCTGCTATTTGTCATGCTTGAATGAGGTTTATCACTTAACAATCAATTATTAACATGTGTCAGAATAAAAAGTGCTATTACAGGGATTGAGATGCATGTTGTACTGTATAGCGGCCAGAACTGACAACACTTCCTTGTATTCTCACTTCCCGGTCTGTTTGGGAGGCTGGATTTTAAACTAGAAACTGAACTTCCTGGCTCTTCATTTGTGAATAATGCATCGACCTGAACCTGCATTATACCAAAATGTGCAAATAAGCAAGGTGGTACAACTCCACCTCATCCATGGTTTCCTGGATTATGATCAGATTTGATAGACAGTGATGATTTTGTTCTTCAAGTGAAAGTTGAACGTTCTCTGTCAGTCATAATGATTAAACACAGCATATGGTCTACACACCGTTTTAAAGAGTAAACAGTATTAAGTGCTGTAGGTTTCACGTTTTATTAATACACATATGCCAGTTCTAAACTCATCAATTACATCAATTTAACACACAAACACAGAATACCAAGTCCTCCACCCAAAGAATATTAATAAGGCATGCAAGTCAGTCAAGAGTATCATCGTCACATCCTTTTGCCCATTAACAATGGTACATGTGTAAGCAGTGGTAAACCCGATGACCGTTAAACAAAGACCACATTCATTATGCAGACAGATAATCGCTTCCTATTCTGTTCATTTGAATATATCACAACCTCATCTATTTGTATGATAATCGGATGGTTGGAGAATTGGAGAAAAGTACATATGTTTTGATTGGGGCTGCGAACGGAACAGGGGGAGACGAGGGTGGGTGTCTTAATGCAGGTTTTGAATATGCAATGTGCGTCTGACCTCGCCGGCCATGGAAGAGGAGGCATGTAAGATTTATAAGTCGTCTGCAGCCTCCTGATTGACTAAAACACAGGGGAACATTTATATAATGTATCCCCGCTCCAAACAACTGCTTAGGTCAAAAAGTAAAAGAAGCTGCCGCTGACAGCTGCAGCTGCTGAAAAGCCTCTGTTTATTCACCGTTCATTCCAAAAATATAAAACAGAATTGTCTCTGCTCCCGTTTTTGATAAAATCATTTATTTTTGGTTGCCTCGTACATAATCTGATGTCATATTTTGTGTGTGTGACCTAAATCCAAAGATGGGGGGAGGAGAAGAAGAACCCTTACCTTACCTTTTTTTTTTTTTTTTCTGGCAATGGCAATCTGGGTACGGGAGATAACAGAGTGAAAAATGTTGGAAGCAATCCACTCTGCCTTGGAGTAAGACCTTTACGATTTCACCACTTCATTAGGAAGTAGCTAATCTCTCCACTCGAGAAGCCTGATAAGGACTCTGCGCTAATGCAGGGGGAGTCAAAGTTCAAAGAGCCTTCGATGTTTTGATGCTTAACTTACTAAAGTTCCTGTATGTTCATTAGACAGCTTTATCAGGAAACTCTTCTCTTACGTTCCCCAATACCCATCAAGATTGGAAGAAGTGGTGGCGCTGGGTGGGGAGGCGACAAGGTGGAGAGCGGCGCGGCGGTGTGCAGATAACAGATAGCGGGGATAGAGGGCTCTTGTGGAAGAGGAGATGGAGGGATGAGGTGGAGGGAGAAAGGGAGACGACTGGTCAGACCATCTTCTCTTCTCCTCCACACCGCTTGCTTTGTATGTCGATTAAACCGTCAGTTGCAGTCTGTGTGTTTGCCTTCATACATATTTGCACGTGCACATACAAGCTCCTGTGTATGTTTGCGTGCATTGCCCGCATTTGCATGTTGCGTGTGCGTTGAAGGCCTTGATGTCCTTATGCAGTCACATCTCCATCCACGCGACAACAGCCCAAGCCCCTGCACTCATCAATTTTGCATTGCAATTTAAAAAAGCCTATCACAAGTTCCCCATCAGTTTCACATCGGCCCCTGGAGCACATAAAAAGGCCTATTTATACTGATCCCCTCTCCCTGAAATTGTTTTTCAAAGGGAAGATACTATTTTGTGCCCTTCTAGTATCAAAGGCTTGTCAGCACTCCAGAGAGTCCACCAATATCAAAGTAACACAGGAGCAAGAGGACACATTGAAGAGAGTGCGGGCAAAAAAAGGGAAAACACACACACACAAACACACATTTAGCATGAACTACTTTGGGATGTTTGGATGCTCTTATTTTTGTTTACTGAATCCGACTTCTGTCACTTTGTGTCAAGCGACATGCGGGCTGCCTTTTAATTGGGTCTGACATGTTTCTCATTTTAGACTAACTTAACCAGTGTTCCAACATGCTGTTCCTGCTTCACAGAGGAAGTTGTGAAAAATCTGGAGTACAAACTCCAGAGAGTGACTGAATCAAAGGTTACAAAATGTTCAGACATAGTGTAGTGGCACGATGTGTTTGAGCGCACTCAGTAAAGTGTGGTTGTAATGGAAGCTACTTCCTGAAGGCAGGTGCATTTACAGAAGGGTGCGGCATTTTTGGGAAATGCATTGTTTGTCAGGACACACCCTTGGAGGGGGGATAAAGATTTAGTATTCCACAATTTTAAACTGAGGTTTTTCAGGGGGGGATGATTACTGTTCATATTTTTTGTCTTGTATACAATTAAAGAGGATATACTGCTAATGCTGCCATTTTCCTCTCTGTCAGGTTGGGAAATTAATGGGGATACAAAACATTCTGATTAAATTACAGAGGCTTAGATATCTGACTTTTTGAGATGACAGCGCATAAAAGGCACAATAAATAAAACACTTACAGTAACTGATAATTACATACAGTTCACTGGCAGAGGATTCGTTTCTTCAGCAAACAGAATAAGATTACAAGTGTTGACACCGCCATGAATGCAAACGTTACCACCTACATTTCCAAAATCGCTCCATCAAAGTGCAGATGGCAGTTTTGTTGGACTTTATTACTTCACACACATGCCACTGAACAATAAAGACAGGAAGTGAATAATTCTTAGATGTTTTATTCTGGCATTTCTCTCTGCCTACACAGACTGTTCCTCTGTGTATCTCTGAGCAGATAACAAATGAGGGTGCCAACTGGGCCACAAAATGCTGCAGAGATAATCTGCTATCACTGAGCCTCGCTGATCCCAGGGAAAAGAAATGGGGCTTAGAGGGCGAAGTGTCAACACCTTAGATATCTGTACATACTTAGCCTTGAAATCAAAGCTAAGGTGGCAGGACCTGCTCACTACTTAGCCACATATCTCCACAGCAGTGACATCTCTGCACTACAAACTGAATCTCCGCTTTCAGCCCAGAAGAAGACATCAAGTATGATTAAACACGAGTGTGTTCATGTTTGTTCCCCGCAAAATTCAATCACAGTGTCCTAATTGTCCTGGTTCTTTAATTATTCTTTGACCTTGTTTTGCTGCTTGACTGTTGTTGTGGCCAAAATCTAGAGACACACATGCACACAAACACAACAAATAAAAACAGGATGTTTTCTCTTTACCCTGAGCATGAAAACAAATACATTAGGCATAATTAGTCATTTAATTATGCATATTTTCCAAAATGAAGCAACTCACAAGAAAAAGGGCTCCGACTAAGCTCTTCATTATGAATTTATTTATAAAGGAAACAGTTAACAGGCAAAAAGGAAATGTAATCCAAACGATTTTTATCCTTGATTCCTATCTTTGATGAAGACTCCCTGTGCATTTTATGCAAGTTATCTACACGTTCTGTACATCCTTAGTTAATTGAATTCCTTTTTTCCACGATTCTACCACACCATGATCAAACAAGAAGCCATGTTAAAAAGCATTCAAAGTCTTCCTCGGCATATATAGAGAATATAATTCCAAGCATTGCCTTTAACTAATTTGTCAACTCATCATCTCCACTACATGTATGCAAGAGCACAAGATGTTGAATACAATGATACCAGTTCAAAGTTGTGGCTCCAATTTTAACTTCTTAAATGTGTGTTTTTCATGATGTCAGGTGTGTGTGTGACTCATATCTATTTTTTTCTAATTAAAAAGACTCTATGCAGCTTTGTTATAGTCATAAGGGTGCTTGGAAGTAATAATTTTGCTTGACTGACCCGTTCTGATGAAAAAGCTGACATTTCTTCCTCTATCTGGTCTCCCTATAACCAAACCATGCTTACAGTTTTGCCCATTGACGCTGGTATTTGTTTGGATCTGGAAGTCTCGTGATACACAAGACTACCGCTATACGGCAGGTCGTAAATCCATTTGGACAGAAATGCATATTTAATCTGCGATTAGTTTTTTCCTTTGAAGTCATGGTGACTCGCCATCACCTGCTCAAAACAACCGTAAGTTGCCTCTGGTTTACAGCAGTCTTCTTCGTCTGTTGCCTATTTTCGCTATGGAGCTCCCCCTCCAGCTGTGTGCACTGCATGGTATACAAACCCAGAGTTACAGTACTGAGATCTGCTTTAAGGGGTTATTTTCAAAAAAATATATTTTCTGGGAACATTCTGTAATTCATTTAAGTAATTGAACATTTTTTCAAGTTTTAGAATTTTTCAATATTGAAGCACATGCTTTTTATGTAACAATCTCATTGTAACAATTGTAATCAGCCTTCCCTTATAAGACTATTGCTTTCGAAATTGAGTCATTGGATAAAAAAGAAAAACATCTATGTAAAAATACAGGATATATATTCTGTTTGATACTTTTGCCATTCATGGTAGCAGCTTATTTGTCACTTCCTTGGTAAAACAAAAATGCACTCCACATTTTGTACTTTTATTGTCCTTTTCTCCCATAATATTAATCATTGTGTTTCATTCTAAAATGCACAACTTGGCTGATTCTTCATTTAAGCAATGCTGTTCCCACCTAAACAAGTTCACCTCCAGCAGTGTCTTGCTTTACTGCAAAGCCCCAGTTCATGGTGATAAGTCCAACCTAGAACATGTTTTCTTCCACACTTGAATTGCAGTCAGTCCATGACGAGGAAGCTCCGTGGTTAAAAGGTCTTTCTATGCATGACTTTAACTATGCCTTTTCTTCAATACCAGCATTTTCCAAAATCCTATCAGAGCTCCAGTTAAAAGTCATAAAATATCATGTCTCTCTCATTTTTCCTTAAGAAGATCCATGCAAATTTCCAGGTTAGCACAAATGGAGTCGTCCAATGCACAGAATCACACAGACAATCAAAGCTGCATTCTTCCTGATGAGATTGTTTCCTAATGAGCAGAATCATGTCTCTGCCTTTCACAGCATCTAAGTAGACACCCTTTTTTTAAAAATGCATTACTCATGTAACAGCGTCTACATAACTATAGTACCACCTAGTTTTGTGGAAACTGTTCCCTGTTCCTAATGAAAACAGTGTGCATATTACTGTGAAAATGTGCACTTTGTGTCTTTTCTTTTTAACAGCTTCAATAAAATGTATCAGCATATCAAACATGAACTTCTCCTTTATCCTGCTTTCCATTCTTTCATTGATCTTGGTGCAGTCACTTCAAAAGGCCCAGACAACTAGAGGGCTGCAAAGCAGGGCCCAAGCCTGTCCTTACATCTAAAGGACAGTCTCGGCCCTAGACGGTACCAGACTTAAGCCAACTTTTATAGTGTGGCTTTGTTACCCAGTGGTTTGAACCTGAGTAGGTAACAATTTGCTGGGGGCATGAAAGCTTCATCTTTGTCCTCTATACATTGCTGTCTCATTATCTGTCAGTCTTTGTCATTTTACTTTTCTCTATGCCTACAGCAAAATTTTACATTTAATAATGAAGGAAAACTAAGGAGAAACTGAACTGTTGTTTAGTTTTAATAGCTAGTCCCATCATTCTGTGCCTCCCTAAGTGTATACAGAAGGTGGACGTGTACCGGACCATGCTTACATTTTTACCCTCTTTATCCTACCCATGCACTGAAAGGTCCTTGTTCACTCCCATCTTGTCCCATGAATTAATAAATTAATTTGCCACACATTTATATTGCCAACCCAACACACATCCACTACCATCTCTAAATTGTAGCCGAGGCACGATTTTAGAAGTTCTCTTAATCAAAGTGCAGTTGTGAGGCTAATCAAAGGGCTCTAAATAACTCCATCTCCCAACACAGGCCATAGGAGGATTAAAAATCCACTAGCCAGAACTGGGTTTCTTCGATCTGGGAGCCGCTAACGCCTAATGAGAACTCCCCAAAGCCCCAGATCACAGCTGAGCTGCTGGGCGCAGCATGCTGAGGCCCCACTTTAAATCCTAAAGAGATCCTATCAGGATGAGATGAAAATAGATATTGCCCTCACTTGGTGTCAGATGATTAAAAGAATGGCAGAGGATTATTGAGTCCAGTTTGGATGTTAGTTCTTGGAGGGGGAAAAAAAAGCGACTTAGTGTTCCTCTATCTATGCAGTTCTTTTACATGACATTAGGGCCCGAACCGAGAACAGCAGCTAAGACCAAGGGTTGATGTAAAGACAATGCTCCATTAAGCAGACTTAGAAGAGCTAAACTTTGTTTACTTGGATCTCTCAGGGATTAAAAACTGTTTGCAGTGACTCTATTAAAAATACAGCGCTCTTGTTCAAGCTCGACGGCTGATGACTGCTAAACTGTCTGCGTTGTGCTGTTGTCTCTGTATAATAAGTGCCCCGGACATGACTGGGAGATCACGACACTGGTATACTTTAGACATTGAATACTCTAATCTGCCTCAGCTATTTAACTGGACATAGTTTAAGTACTTTTGAATAATCCCAATTCATTCAAGAAAACACAAGGAGAAACTATTACTATTGTCCTGCAGGTAAATGCGTTCAAATTATTAACTATACCAAATTTTCAACCTTTGTTTTAATCTTTTCATCAGCACATGTAAAAGAAGGACTTGGTGATTAAATTGATGGATTAAAATGCCACAAATTGCATTTAGTGTGAGAATATCTGTTCATTCTTCTTATCTATCCTTAATGCTCCATACAGTAACAAAGGTAATTATCACACATCAAAATGTTTCCATGCCTATGAACAAGTTGAAAAATTGGTTTCATGTTTTTAAAGGTTTAACTACAAAGAACTCCAGTACATTTATATTAGCTATGCATATGCATATGATGTTGTGTTATTAGAAATCTGACAATTAGTCAGCCCTTTTCTCCTCAAAGCAGCGACTCGTATGCTGGCAGACTACCTACCTGTCGATCTTTTTTAGAGTGGAAGATCTTTATACTCTAACTAGACCAACACAGATCTGACAAGGTTGTGTGCACCTGTCATGTCCCGCACTCCTATAACTTTAACATGTTCATGTCTGGGCCTGGCAGGTCATTATAATAAATGAGGTGGGCTCAGTGGACAGCCGGGCCTCGTTCCTTTTCCCTAATGGGAGGGAAGAAATCTGCAAACCACTATTTTACATTGACTGATGCTGAAGGCTCAAAGAAACTCGTTAAAGTGGACAATTAGAATTAAGGGGGTGGGGGTACGTCTCCCTGCCCAATCACATGAAATGTCCCTTGTTATTTTAATAATTCAGACGGCAGCTAATTTCTACAGCCCATCTGTGTCAAGGTGATGTGCAGCTCGCATGTCCTAGATGTGTCACTTTGAACTTGGTCACTAATGTTTCTCAAGTGCAGCAGGCAGGTTTCTGGGAAGATGACGCACATTTTTAATTAAATCAAGCATCGGGGGGGACATATTGACGGGAGATATGCGAGAAGAAGTGCTAACACTCTTATTGTATGCTTCAACATCTGCGGTTATGTATTTCAATGTGCTGCAGATTCGCAGTGGTTTGTATCTCTTGATTTGACAGCATGCATGTTCAATACTCGCCACAGCAACTCCCATTCACCAAATATGTTGAACTGAACACAGAGACGGCATAACTTGTGTGAAATTCTCTCTCCGTCTGGGACATATTCTGCCCTCAGTGCTTACACAGCTCAACAACAGACCTACAGACATACCTTGATGCTCAAGTCTAAGGCTGTTAGACCCTCCACTCACATCTGAAGTGGCTTAGCACAAGTGCAAATCTCTCCAAACCAGACCCTGAGGACTCTATTTCATACTCCCAGCCCCTCTCTGCCTCTTCCTCGCCAATATGCCTGACCTAGACGTCTGTGCTCCTTTCATCCACATTCCCATGGAAACTCATTTAGCCTAGCTAGAGGGAGAAGGCAGCCCTGGGTTCAATTGGCTGGATTTACACTTGAGATATTATTCATTACATTAGCTGCCATGCTGATCTCTTGCTCGGTTGTTCTCTCCCTCTCTCCCGCTCTCACTTTCTATCTCTCTCTCTCATTGTCTGTTGCCAGGCTCCTCAATAAATTCCCTGTCTTAAAATTCATGGACTTCTCCTCAGTACATAGCGATATTCAGTTTTCTTCTATTGTTATCCAGCTCGTCTCATTGCCACATAGAAATTGCATTGTTAAATGTCAAGAGCAATATTTTCAAGGACAAATTAGAGAGAAGGCACAAAGATGCTGCATGACAAAGTAAACTTGTCTTAAGATTTATTTGAATTTATGCCAGTGACTGCAACAATATGCAAATGTAGAGATATATCGTCTTTAAAAAAACAAATAAAGAAAGAATAAGCATAATTGAATTGTCGACGCTTGTTTAAACAATTCAACATGGTGTCCAGACAATGTAACAGGGAGAGGAGTTTTTTATCTTCAAAAGCCAATGTGTGGCTATCAGCACTATGGAATGTAATGGCTAATTGTCCCTGCTACTGCAAATTTTATGGTCCTTAAGCTTATTATATAATTGCTGGCCAGCACTTCTTTCCTGCAGTGAACTGAACCATGATGAATGTGCATCTGTGTATGTGCATATCACAGGAAATATTCAAATCTCTTAATCCACATTTGTGCTAAATCCTCCTCCACTATCCACTCCGTTATCACAGCTGGAAATACATTTAATTGCATCGCAATTACATGTTACATTACTACCTTGCATGGGATCCTAACAGAACACCAGCCTTACAGTACTTCAATGCAAGAACCTCACAGTAGCTTTAAAGGGACTATACCCGATTTCACGTCCGGCTAGCTTAGTTAGTGATAAAGGCTATTTTTTTTTAGCTTTTGTGTGACGCTTTTTCTTCGCTAAGGGGTTTCACTTTCATAATTTGACTCCGGATAAATAAGGGAACGCTATTACTGGCTCATCGGAGTCTGGACGTTCCAAAAATTAACCAGGCAGAGAAAGAGCGTCACGCCAATGCTAAAAAAACTAGCCGCTTTCGTAAACTAAAATGCCCTGAACTCGTACATATGCGCAATCAA
>JAVQJG010166420.1:0-14142 GCA_036024015.1 Craterocephalus amniculus
AGTAAAAGTAATTATCAAAGCAGTATAAAAGCAAAAACCAAATCGCAGAGTAAACATGCATATTTGTCCAAACGGATTTACGACCGGCCTTATAGCGCTAGTCTCGTGTATCGCGAGACCTCCAAACCAAAACAAGCGCGCGCGTCAATGGGCTAAACTGCAAGCGCCAATTCTGGTAGGGGGAGACCCGATGGAGGAGGAAATGTCCGCTTTTTCATCAGAACAGGTCAGTCAAGCAAAATAATTACTTCCAAGCTGCCTTATGACTATGATAATTCTGCATAGAGACTTGCATAGAGCCACTTTAAGGAAGCACGTAGCAGCAAGTAGAACCATGTAATCAGTCACATGGTGATGGCCTACTTCACCTCCATACTCCAGTCAGCTCCGATCTCTTTGACTCCAGATCTTTAAACAGATCCTGATTATGATGTTCTGGCTCGTTCCATCCTTTTATAGTCCAAAAACTAAGGGATAGAGGGAAAAGTTCAGATGTTTAATAAATGAAGGATAAAAAGTGACCAAACAACTTGTCATGGATCTTTGTCCGGTAAGCGGAGGGTTGATGGTGAAGAGACTGAAGTCCAGGCGGGTCGCTGCTGCTAAACAGGATGTGTTGGTTACTATCTTTTTAACGGGCAACTAATGACTTCCCCAGAGCTGCTGGAGGAAAAAAGGAAATGGAGCTTTCTCTTCGTTTCACCTTAACTCGCTGGAGTTCAACTACAGTGATTAGTTGGCAGAGTTCTATGGGAATGGTTTCCTTACTGTGGTTCAGTGTTTTAGTTTTTCACTTGGATGATGCAACAGCTCATATCAGGAAAACCCGAAGTGAATTTATCTGGTTGTCCCCAGAGTCTGAAAAGATGAATTTCTCTGAAGCACCTTCTGCGTCTGCAGCTTTAATAAGTGAAAGATACGAAATCTCTAACTTTGGAAAAAAAAGTGACGTCTCTGTGTTGTCCCTCTTTTTAAACCATCAGCGTGAATGTCGTTTTGTGTGTTTTGGGGATTTATTCAGAGCTGGATGGGACAGGGGCTCACCAGTCATCACGCTTCATGTGCTGCCCGACAGAGCCGGAGCCCTGACAGGTGCATGCTTCCAAGAAACGAGAGGCATGTTATGAATTGACGAAAGTCTGGCTGCTTTGTCTTTCATCGCTTTACCAATTACAGACATGGATGTGACGGGTTAGCGGGCCCTTGTAAGTCTTCCTTACCCAGGGTATGCTCTGCTGCTCCTGTATGGAATTAAACGCAGCGAACCACAGTGTGTGGTGCCGCTCGGTTACTGGAACTGGGTCACGTTGTTGTGGATGCCCTGCTTCTCCATGCAACAATAAACTGCCTCTGCCTCGGCCGGGAAAGCTCCACACTAAGAGGCTGAAGTTGGCAGCTGAAACAAAAGGACGTCTCTCCGCTGCATGCCCCTTCACTCCTCTGTCGCCTATTAAATCTGTTGTCACTGCAAGTGCATCCAGTGCTTCGACTTTTCCTTCCCTGTTCCCTGTCCTCAGTAACCAGATGATCGCGTCTGCTCACAGCTTTCACAAGGATTTGGTTGTGGCATCTTTGACCGTTTGGTCTGGACTGGTGAGCCCGAAGAGGCCGAGTCAGAGAAAATTAAAAGGGAACATTTATTTTTGTTGCCTTTCTGGAATGAAGGGGGGTCTGTTTGAAAAGAGGCTGTGACCATTTGCTAGAAGTTCGAAGAGCGGGGGGGGCAAGTCATTTAAAACTGTGCCAACACTAAGCGGCTTTATGCGCCAAGAAGCTTGTTTCCTGCCACTGAGTGGCACTGTTAGCCGTGGTTGACCACCACCATCTATGCTGGGGAGTTCACCAGGTGCCCAGAAACCATTTAAAGCACCTACAGATGGACACTGGCTGTACAGAAACAAAACTACTACAAAAATCACCATTTAGATTTAACTAAGCAGACGAGTAAGAGTCTCCCGTTGGATAGTTCCTGCATTAATGAGAAGTTATTTAACTTTAAGCGATGCTGTGAGCAGCTTTTAGACTCTAAGCAACAATGCCAGAGGACACATCCTGTGGTCGCTCTGTTTCTTAAGGATCAACTTATTTGTATCAAGCAGAGGAAACATGCAAAGAGAAACGACTAAACCTGGTTAAAACTGTCCCAGGCATTATTAAAAAATGGAAGGATGGTGGGAAACCATAATCTTCCAGGAAGATATGTGGTAGGAAAAACATCCTGAATGATGATGGAATCAACTTGTAAATAAAATATAAAGTTATAGAACATTTCCACATGAACAATGTGGAGGGAACTAAAGAAGAAAACCACGGATAAGTGAGATTTACTGGAGAAAAAGGCTCCAGTTTGCTAGTGAGCATAAAGATTGGATGTAGAGGAAGGAGGTCATGTGGTCTGATGGGTCCAGACTGACCCTGTTCCAGAGAGATGGAGCATCAGGGGAAGAAGAGAGGAGGATGAAGATGTTGCAGTAGATCTGAGGTCAGCTGACCACCTGAATCCAGGAAATGAGCGGGTTATTCCATATTTACCGGCCGTAACACCAGGACTCTTAAGGCTCAGAGTGTGGAAGAACATGACACATCATTCTTATGTTGCAACATCACAGAAGCTTACCAGAGCGACGCCACAGCAGAGTTGTGCTGTTATCAAAGCTAAAGGCGGTCTATCGGACATTAGTGTGCAACAGGTCGGGCATTTTTCTGATTAAAGAATGAGACGAGAATCTAATAAAGTCCAGAGCAGCAAATTAATGTTTGAGGAAGAGCAGTTGTTCTGAGGTAGATTGCTTTGGGCCTCAGACCCAACAGTTAGTCGGTGCCGTACATAAGAAGTGTTTCCATTGCCAAGAAGCAACTTTTGATAATTGAGTTTGCAACAGGTACACATCCCTACCCCTGAAGAAGAGGAAGTGCTGCTTCATGAGCTTCGGTTTGCTGAGCTGAACATACCTAAGATTCTCTCATTCCTTCCTCTGCTGCGGCTGACTGGAAAATCAGGAACATGCATATTTAGCCCAGGGTGTTTCTGTGGCTCTTATTTAGTATCTGGGAATGTTTGGGTACATTTTTTTCCAGAGGCGGTTACATATTCAGCTTTCCGCTCCTTTTGTCCCCTGACCAGATGTGAGTAGGAGTTGACGCACCTGTTAAGCACCGTTTAATATTCGTCTCTTTTCCTCCTCCACAGGGCGCTGACAAAACCCGGAAAGGACCGGACGGCTGTAGTGCCTTGGAAGCTGCAGAGAGTGATGAAATAAAGGCTCTGCTGAAGTGAGGCGGGCCGGTGTGGAAGGTGGCTGGACAGGTGGGTGAACGGGCATACAGATGGACGCAGTGGTCCCTGACAGAAGACGGACTCGCCTATTTTACCCCGATCAACCTCTGTCTTAACACTGCTTTTGTCTGTTTGTTGGAGGTTCTTTTTTTATTTTTTCCCCCTTTTTTCTCTCTCTTTCTTTCTCCCCAAGTGTCTGGGTTAGGATTTTCTCTTCATTCAGCCTCTGTGTAGCCACTTAACTAAAGGACTTATAACGTCTCCCTTAGGGACCAAATACCGGGGGAAGGCTCTTCAACCTGGATCCTAAAACACTGTTCAGACTAGAAATCAATCTCCGACCTAAATGCCAGTTAAGAAATTAATAACTTTTTTCTTTTGGAACTGTAAAGTAATCTAATGGTTATAAATCAATAGTGTGTTGATATTTTTACAACTACAGTACAAGTATTGTGTGGCGAGGGTTTAATCTCATGAACAGTAATTGCACTGTGCTGTACTAGATAGAATAAAAGAGGTTGTAAAGTTTCCTTACATGAACCTTTCATTCTGTGTGGCCTCTTCCTTGTTTTCTTTTGTCTAACACATAGACCACACTGTCCCTCACATCCCACCTTAAAATGTTGGAAATGTTGGGTTGGAGAGATCAAGAGGTCAGATTTTTCTTTCTACTTAGCCCTGCTACCACTCACATATCAAATGTTTTTTTGGGGGGTGGGGGGGTACACATTACTGCATTTAAAATTGTTGTGTATTCTTTGACCAATCACCATGCTGGCTAACTAGAAAGACTTGAATGTTGCAATTTTAAAATGTTACTGAATCCTTTTGAAAGCGATGCTAACGGCACATAATAGGACTTTTACACACTTATGTTGTCAAGCCGCCCCCTCCTAGAGTGAGTTTCACAACAAAACTTTTTCTGTGTTGCAGCTTCTGTCAGTAATTTGTAACCAGTGGGTTTATGGAGAGGATAACTGGGGGTTAATATTCTCCTTGCCTTGGATTTGGTTAGACACCCTGCCTGTTTTGCTGCATGTCAAAACTGCCTCTGCTTTAATGCTATAAATACGGTCACTGTCCTCTTCTTGGTTGCTTTCAAATGAATTACTACTATGTAACGGATAAAAAGATTCTTTCGCTGACTTTGTTGTGACAAAAGTCTGTAAAAAGAAATAAAAATGTCGATTAAAAATGGTTTTGATGTCGTCTGATGTATTATCCACATTTCTTAATTTAAGCGGCGACTTTATTTTGCTTCATTTAGTTCAACCTGGATTACAGAGATTTACCTTGATGGGATTTGCTGACATCACTTGGCTGCTGTTATGATCTTAATACCATTTTAATGAATGATACACTTCCCACCACCTTACCAGAAACAATCCACGTCCATCAGATCAATTTTACGTTCTACCTCAATTATGCAGGTCAATTATTACGGGATTATTTCTGATGTAATCCTCAAATTAGTTTAATCTTAAACACACCGCTGTAATTAGCTCCTGACTCTGGTTTTATCCAGTTGTTGCATGAGGTGCAGCGCAGGAGTCTGGATTAGTAGGATGATGTGAACCCTACTGCTGTGGGGCTGATGCACAGATGTTTTAGTGGAAAACTGATCAGGTTGTCAGTAAGTGTATAAGCTAAAGTCGGCTTAGTGTTAAAGCTGTGTTTTGTTTTTTTCTTCATGTTGTGTAGGATAGCAATGCGTTCGTACCAAATGCATCATATCTGATCATTTTTAGACATTTTGCATAATTTCTGCTCAAAACTTTACTCCGAACCCAGTTTAACACATCCTGATACTCGTCTTCAGTCCAATATGTTGAAGGACCAAATAAGACTTACGATTAAAAAAAACAAAAAACGACTTGTCTCCCCATTTAACCTCCCATCTGGATCCATGGAAACCAGTGTTTTTTCATCTTAATGCCCTGGTCTAATCTAAATCCCATCGCTATACGTGAACCTGAGAAGCTGTTTTCCAAAAATAAAGAGAAAAAATGGCGAAACTCTAATCTTTGACATCCTGATCTGCCTCGAACCCTAACATTAGGAATCAATGACTGACTCCAATAAGATTCTCAAATAAGCTTGGTATCGTAATGAGACGGCAGCGGTGGAGAGGATACACCAGCGGGCGTGAGAAATGATGGCAATCACACACACCGTTGTCATGGGCAGTTTAACCATTCTGTGTGAGCGCTGCATTACAAATTAAACTCATCTTTCATGATAAGAGGCACGACCATCCCATCGTCAGAATTTTACAATCATTAGATAATATCTGAAATACGTTGAATTTCTCGACTGTTGAATGTAAAACTGGGATTTATGAAGATCATCAATCTGTTTCTCAAGAGCCAAGAGGATATTAAAGGATAACATTCCTTACATTCTGTCTAATTGACCTCTTCCTCCAGTTCAACCACAACAAAGTGCCCATTTTTAGCTCGACTCCGGTTACACATGACACTGTAGCCTGTTGGTATTTGGAGAAAAATAGTTCCAGGATTTTCTGAGGAGGTGCAGATAAATACGGACACAGTTATTTTTGCAGCTGGAACAGTTTTTCCTTTCAGAACGTAAGAGTCGAAGAGGTGATGGTGGGTTTAAATCAACCATGCACAGTGATAAGGTTGCTGTGAATGAATAAGCAATTTACTGCTTATTCAGCCACCATTTGCTGCTTGGAGAAGAAGAAGAAATGATGGATCAGGCATGGCTTTGATAGCTGCTTATGAAATGAGGGGGGTGGGTTCTTCGTTATGTTGATTTGTAATGCCGGAGGAAAACCTGGCACTGGTAATTTCTGGGGGAATTCGACATGACTTGGGACCTTCAACAGTAAATCTAAAATGAAGTCTTTATTATAGATTTCTCTACAACCCCGATTCTAACTAAGTCCGAAGGCAACATTATCCCTTTGTCCCCATTTTAACGAATCCTTTAATAAAATTCTGGATCACCCATTGAAATAAATTTCTTGTTCTTTCTTCCATTTCTGAGATTTCCTGAACCAGTTCTGCTGGATAAATGACTGCCTTCTTGATGGAGGTAATAAAAACAAATGATTTTCAGATCAATATTTTATTCCCTTTTTAAGCATAGACATCTGTGAGAAACTAAAAAGTAGCTCCAGGGTGATGCTCAGCATTGTGTAGCATCGCCTCTTCTTTTAACAAGGGTCTGTAAACATCTGGAAAGAGCAGAGACCAGTTGCTGGAATTTTAGGAGAGGAATTTGTCCTATTCTGGTCTTTTTTTTACAAATGTTTTAGCTGTTCTGTCCGGCATCATAACAGTTTGAGTGTCAAATATATTTTACTTTGCCAAGTAGAGCTTTATGAATGTAAGACTCCTCGTGATACTTGTGTTATTCTATATTTTATAATTTGGTTATTTATACGTTTCTATATTTATCCTGGACCTGTGAAATAAAGAAGAGAGAAAAAGCAAAGTTCCAGCTGTTTGATGTAGATGACAACCAGCGGCTACACCTGCAAAACAGAAAACATTCAACTGCATTGGCAAGAAAACAAAGCTTCGGAAGCGGCTAATAAAAAGACAGTAACACTAAAAAAACATGAATCGCAAGAAAAACAACAACAAATATATCTGTAATTACAAAGCTAACATTGCAAAGAAAACTGTCATATTTCCTTCTACTCTGACACAGAAGCTACCACAGGCATGGTGGAGGATCTACCTCTGTCTATTTTTGATGTGCGACCAGTGAAAGCAACAAAGAAGCCCCTTTTTCTTCTTTTACATCTTTTGTAAAAAGGTGTGCCGGTTAGCACCGCTGCCTCGCAGCAAGAAGGTTGCTGGTTTGAGTCCCAGGCAGAGTTGGAGCCAGAGGAGGCTGCTGGTTCGGGCTGAGGGGGGTTCTAACAGCGGGATTTCTGAGTGGTACAAAAAATGGATGGATATATCTTTTTCTCCATCACCATCCCTGCTGATGACAGAAACTGACATCAGCGGCAAACTCAAAACTCTGTACTGCCCTCTAGTGGATGTCTAACAACCACACCACCTTAAAGAAAAACATCGGAGCAGGGATGTCAACATTTCCTGCATCGTCCACATTGGTAAACAAATTGAAACTGGTGGAATTAAGTAAAACTTTTCACTTTTTTTCACTTTTCTCCCAACATTAAAGAATGAACAGTTTAAAACTCCACGACAGTGATATTAAAGTCTGACGTTTTAATGGAAGTCACTGTGACAACAACGGTTACCAGAGGAAGTATCTGAAACTACGTCAAAAAATCCAAATGACTTCAAATCAGTTTTGTTGTTAATTTTTGACATATTAAAGACTGTAGTCCCCACCGAGCGTGGTAATATTTATTTTAGAGAAAATAGATTGTGTTTTATATGTTCGTTTTAATAAATCATTCATAATTAAATAATGAAACTGGCATTTAAAGAGTTAAAATTTTGAAAATGATTTAAAGTCTGGTAGGTCTGATGCAGGTCTGATGGTGTTCACATGACTGATGAATTATGAGTTTTTGTGCAACTACATTTGAGGAGGGCACAAGGGTTAAGAGCCTCTAGAAATAGGGTGGCATTGGCTTTTATCAAAGTACAATTTTCCTTATAAATATGCACACCTTAATATGAAGTGTTGACTTAAAGCCACGCATATGGAAACATCCCAGGGACACCTGTACTTGAAACTAAGGAATTGTGGATTTGTTGAATTACATCATACGCACATCCCTGCAAACCAGCCAGACAGAAAAGCCTTGAGATCTCCGGCAGAATTTCAATTTCATGTGGGTCTGAACGCTTGTCAGTCGGAGAGATGTTAAGTTAGAAATGATCTGTTGGGTGCCTTTGGGGCAGGCGCACATGTGGGGAATCAATAGAGGCATGTAACCGAGATGCGAGATGTGGTGAAGAGTTGCATCAGGTTCTGTCAAACGAGCCGATCCCGAGGGCGGCTGCAGGCACAGACGTGCCGAGGAAGGTCTGTGAAGTGCTCGGTGAAGGCTGCAGGGCTTTGTTAATCAGACGGACACAGATCTCATTTATTTACAGACACCATGGGAGCAAACAAACATCAGCATAGGCCACATATTCTCCATTCCCTCAACGTGTACCATCTTCTGCTCATTTATTTTACATTCAAAGTGAGCTTGTTTAATAAAAAAAGACCCACATTTTCCCCGTTTGTCTTTGCTAACCTAGCAAATCACCTTGAAGGCTGCAGAGGAGAGCATCTGATGGTGATGAATGGGAAACGAATGAGCAGTGAAACTTTTTCATTTATTATTTGAACTGCCTTGCCACCAGCTGAAGAGGATCTTTGGACAGTTTGCAGCCTTCAAAGTCGGCGCTAATCCTGTTTTAGCTCATTAGTTCAGCATCGTCTTTCTAAATTTGGGGAAATTCGTAATGTTTTTCCTTGCAATAGGAAAAGAAAACAGATCCCAGCAATGAGTTTGTTTTTGGAAAGAAAACAGCATTTCAGAACCAAAAGAAAAGCAAAGTTTGTCATTTGAAACACTCAACTCCTTACGTTGATGTATGAATGTGCCTAATTGATTTCAGAATGTCTCTGCAGTAATTACCAGATGTGATAATTAGCACATATGCCCACTTACATGCACACACACACACACTTTCCGGAGAGATACCCTTGTGATCAGCTAGCTTAAAATGGTGTTTAATGAAGTAGCAAATCCAGATCATTAGCATAATTAATACAGACCCTTGATTGCCTTGTGGGGGAACTCTTGCTGTCTCTTTTAAGAATCTATTACTGTCTTGGCTTTTCACAGATTTCCAACAAAGCTCCAAATTATTCATATTCTTCAAATTCAGCCCTCATGTGACTTGAAGATAAAGTCGACCATGAAATCAACCTTAAATTTAAAAGGGATCTTCGACTGGAAATCACTCAGCACGTCTTCCAGATGTCATGAAGTGGCTGAAAACAAATCAAATTTGTGATGAACTTAAAAAAGTGATGAATTGAAACGAGTTCCTCTGGACTTACAGATGCTGTTTCCATCCCGGGGGTCAGATTTGTGCTGTTCAGACTCTTAAAAAGTCTGATATGATTCATGTGGTTTTAGTGAGACCCATATGGAACATTTTTGAATGCGAATCCTGTGTAACCACACATACATCATGTAGGCTAAGGTCGCTTCAGATGGAACAGAGGGAGAATCAGCTGATGCTGAAATAAACACGCCCTCCTGTAATGGAAAAATGGATGATGTTACAGGCCCGATATGTGAACCAACTCGTGAAAGCATTGTAAAGCTTGCTCATTGATAAAGTTTTATTTAATTTTAGTTTATTGATTATAATTATTTTAAATCGAATAAAATGAATAAATACATAAAATATCCAGCCATTTCTTTATTACCGTTTATAGTTAATTTTTGTGCAAGTACCTAAAGGAAGATTTTACTTATAATTGACTCTTTATAGTATACTTTTATCAAGTTTATATTCCTGATAAAAGTAAAGGGAGCTATTTATTTATTTATTTAAATGGTCAATGAACTGTTGCTGCTGATGTTGAATGATGAATAAAAATGCTGAACAGCTTTTAATCTAAATGAAATCTTGCCGTTTTGCAATTCAAGATTTTAGTCAAGGCTTTAATTTAGACTTCAAATGAAAATAAGTTCCAAATATCTGTAATTGGCATTCATATTTTCTAATAATCGGTACCTGCCCTGAAAAATCAGACCATTTCTCAAGTGCACCCTCGGAAATCAGATATAAATTTAATATCAATCTAAGAGAATAAAACTATAGCACATTTAGAATGAAAACAGTTTTTAGTATTATAATAATTTTTTTTGTCATTGACACTTTGACAACATTTGTCCCCCTGAAATTGACATGCATCACTTACGCAGGCTGACATGGCCATATCAGCGCGCAGGAAACGGTTCAGCTACGGTAGGTAAACAAGCTGGGGCAGAGGAAATACATTGTACGATGATGGATACATCAATCTTTTCCCAAAGACACTCATTTTCTAAAACTTAATCTGTGACGTGTAAAGACACTTAAGGACTGGTAAACATCCCAAAACTGATGATCAGCCATCCATCTGTCACTACATTGCAATAACAGCAGACATTAACACTAGAGAACAGGTAAATCTAGAGCTTTTTTACTATAAAGCCATAAAATGTGCATTTGTGCCTTCTCATTTGTGTTTTTTCCTGTCCTCCAGGTCACATATGAGGGGATATTGAAGCATCTCTACGATGGTCAGTCCAGATCAGAGCCACAAATTCTTTTTATGCTATTTAAGCAGATGTGTTTTTCAGATACGGAGGGAAATTGTTGTTGGCAGCCACCAGTGGAGAGATGGAGAAATTATTCCTCCAGCAGAATGACTTATAGCGGGTGCTTTTCCTGCCCGGCCATCTTGCTACATGTTCATTTTACTGAGGATCATGATTGGTTATGATTAGTGATGAAGGTGCTTTATGGATATATAGATGAAACCACAACACGATGGTCCAGCTACATCAGCAAAGGCCCAGTAAAAGTAATTCAGTAAAATATTCTTAGATGGTCCACAGAAACCAGTTTTAGGCAAAAATGGCAGAATTTTAATTGGTTTAGAGACCTCATGAGCCCGGGATAGACCACTGATGACACATCTCAGCGCTTCTAAAGGAAGATGTTCTCAAAGAAGTTAATTTTGTTTTGTTTTGGTTGCATTTGCCTCATTTTAACACCTTTATATTTATCATTTGATCCTGACATACCCCTAGACTTCCCTAGACAGGATGTCATGTTGATGATAGTTTCACTTCTTTTTGTTATTCTTTAACAGTCATTTTACGACTTAGTTTAGGACTGTGAGCTGCCTGAATTTAAAAAATGGTGGATAGGAAGGGAGGAAAACGTATCGCAACTGAATTATCTCTGCTCAAATAATAAAAGTGATGCATGTCTTTTCTTTTCCCAAACCATCCATAAAGCTCTCAGAGGGAGAAGTCAAGGTGGACACCACAGATTTGTATCATTATCAGTGTCTTCAGATTCCATAGAGTAGATGTAGAAGTGAGCAGCAGACATTTAAAAGCAGGCACATGAATCTGTTTCAGGCTATTTACTTATCAGTCTCTCTGTGTTTGTTCTCCGAGCCAATGAGCCTGATCCAAATCCCGCGGCACGCCTCAGTGCAAACGTTCTCAGCTAAAAAGCCATTTGTAGTGAAATCGATGGAACCACAGTGCTATTATGAACATTTTAATTGGAAATGAAAGTGGATTCATTACTACTGTTATGATGGCTGAACACACGGAAAGCGGCACGGCTGCCAGCCATGATTGCTCATGTTGCGAGGAAGGCCTGCAGAGTTTGACTCTGCTGCTGTTCCACTTTTTGCTCCAGTGACTGATAACTGCTCTCTGGTGTTTGCGTCTTCACTTCTAAATTTGTTTGCAACGATGATTTTTCTTGTAGTTATAAAAATGAGACAACTTTAGACACATCTCTGACCCCGCATATTAAAAGCCATACATTAAGGGGCCTCATATCAGCATAATTACCTATGGATACTACAAAATACCACGTTTTCCCTTTTATGAACAACCTGTAATTTCTGGAGAAAAAAAATGCAGTTCTAAATGTATTTTGCCTCAGTTGGCATGTAAATAAGAAAAATTCTGTACATTTGAATTTATTTCATATTAGATTCCTATCATATATATTTCATATCTAAAAAATATATATGGATATAAAATAAAATTATTTACACATGCATTATGACTGAAAAACTTCAATGAATCCAGAAAAAAAACAGTAAACACGTAACAAAAGAAAAAATCCAGTATTTTACTTCATGATCACAGTAACTTTTTCAGATTTAGAGTTATTTTAAATGTACGTAAGTGCACATTTCCATGTATGTTTACATCCTGATCCTAATCTAGCTCAAAGGGATCTCAATAGATTTGTTTTGTCCTTTAACAATCAATGTAAATCACAGTGGCTCAACTGAACCAGAATATTGTCCAAAGTTCAAACTCTTGGCCTTGCATGGAAATATCTGTAGTTGTAGAAGTTGTTGTTGTTTATTACAATGCTTATGGAAAGGTTCAGGTTCATCAGTTACAACTGAAAGAATCCATATTTTCATTATTTTATGCTGAATAATGCAAAAACACTCCAGTCTTCCAAACAGTCACAGGAAAAAATGACCTTTTATAGTGAGGATTTTGGAAAAAGTAGTACGAATATTTCACAAAAATTTTAACTTGAAGTAACTTGAAGATAAACTCTGGAGAACACAGTTTTGTTTTCTGTTGATGTTTCTTGTACCTTTGATATTGTTGACCTCACCATCACTTGTTTGGGATTTCTGATGTGTCTTTAAAATAGTTTGTGTCATATTTAAATAAAATCCCTTTTAGTGTTTGCATTAGGGCTGTTAAACTAAAATGATTAATCTGATTAATCAGAAGGGAGTTGTGGATTAATCACATCTTAAAATATGAACGTGTTTATTGATTTGTTCAGATCTGGCAGGCATGTTAAAAATGCACACAATAAAATAATGAAACTAAAAAATAGAAGCATATTTATTTTTCTCCCAGCTGTTGAGATAAAGGAAAGGTCATATAAGATATAACTCATCTTAAAATGCAGAAGGACAAATTGAACAGATTTTTTTCTTGTTTCTGATAGAAAATAAGAAAGCAGATAAACCAACTATTGCTATCAAACTGTCAGCTTACGACTTATAACAAGTTTTAACAATAGCACTCATATACATCTATTACAGTATTACCTATAAATCACTTGCACATACATGCATTATTTCTATAAGTAAGCTAAAGGCTCCTGCTGTCTATGTGGGAAAAGGGACGATGTGTAGTTTTGAGGAGTTGTGACCTTTTCCTGGTGTGATGTCAGTGTTCCCGCAGACAGAAGTGAAGAGCTCCACCAGTCACCGAGAGCTCAGCGAGAACTGCTGTTCATTGAGTTCATGTGGAAAAAGCTTGATTCATGAGTGTGTTGATCCAAACATCCTGAACTCCATGATTGCTCGTTTCTCAACCCAAATCTTCACGGGCCTGTTGCCATGGTTACGGACGACTGCGTATCAACAAGTTAAGTATGAATGTGCCCTTGTCAGTGGAAGGAAGGGTCTCCTTTGCCCTGGTAGATGAGTCCCAGTCAGTTGCAACACAAATCCGTCCAGTGTGGAGTTTTTTTCCAAGTCTGCAATGCGATCTGTGATTCGTGCCGGAGATGAGCGAGGAAAACGGGCTGCGGTCAAATCTGTGGCAAAAATGTCCACTTTGACTTTGAATGTTGCAACAGGTCAGAGACTCTGCATTTAAGCAGACGTGGGTCATGAAGGAGCTGCCATTGGACAGCCGGCTGACGTCATGGTTACGGCCTGTTGGAGGCTTGATGCAGCAGTTTTAAATCAGGGTTAAAAACTTTTCTGTTTGCAGCCTTTTATGATGAGGGATTTTATTTCTTTCTGAGGGTTTCTTTAAGTTTCTTATTTTGTGATTATACTTTTGTTTTTAATTATTTTTATTGCTTTCTGCACCTTGCTGTAATGTTTTAATGTTTGTATGTAAAGAAACTTGAATTGTCATGTACTTGTAATATGCTATACAAATAAACTTGCCTTGCCTTGCTGTGGATTATAACTAACTGCTGCCACATTGTCCGTCGTTTGGAGCTCCCCGCTTAGTTTTGCACACAACGCTGCCTGATGTCTGATGCTATGGAGGCCCAAAATATTCAAAATTGAATAAATATAAATAAGACTATGAAATAAATACCATTTTGATAAATAAAATGCAAATATATATTATGGCCTTTAATAGTAAAATAAGGTAGTGTTATTGT
>JAVQJG010166422.1:0-20035 GCA_036024015.1 Craterocephalus amniculus
CGTCTCCATGCGTCGCTGCCTTCATGCTTCCATGCGTCGTTTCTGTTGCTACGGCTAACCTCCGCTAAGCGGCAGTGCTGAGTTTATTGTGAACCCCGCGATACAACGTTAGATTCAAACATCGATTGGCGGCACAAACGCGCTGCTATTAAGTTGTTTCTAACCACGAACACACCGTGAACACTTATAGAACTTTACGGATGCGCAAGGAGCCTGAAAACGCACCAAAAACACACGAAATTGACCCAGAAGACGGACGAAACTTTCCGTGCGTGTGCGTATCCGTCATCTGCGTCGAGCATAAATGGGCCTTTACACCTTTACTTACAGATTAAATGATTCTTCTGTCATGTGAACCTTCATTTTGCTTTAGGTTCATTCCGGTCATTCAGCACACGCTCGTTCCTTTTGTCCTCGTGCTGGCTGCCCGAAGCGAGAGCTGGACTCGTGCTGAGTCTATGCACACGGAAGTGAAGTAGCATGAAAGAGACTAGCAGCTGCGTCACAAATAGAGTGACAATTAACATATGGGTTATTTTGTCATTTTTCTACGTCGTCATTGAAAAGAAATGAAGCAGGAAACAGAGTTTGCTTACTTCCTGCAGACGGAAGTAGCTCACTTCCTCCACTTGTCCAATCAGAACCCTTCCCATCCCCCATTCCCAAAGCAGGAATAAGAAATCCTGTTTTCCACGGAAACCTTAATTCAGAATTATTATTTCCAAGGAAACCTGAAGGAGAAATTTTAATTCAGAATTTATTAAATTCAGAATAATTAATTCAGAAATAAAACTGTAGCCACTGTTTAAACATTTTGGAACAAGAGAACTTCAAGACTTTAGCATCTGCTTCATGCCAGGAGGGCAACGTCATCAACCAGGTGACTGGTTAGTTTATTTAGCTGGACGACACGGTGACAGCAGCCCTTGTAAGAGACGACATGCATATCCCAGCAAACACATACGCTTGTATCAGCCCTGTTTATTAGTGAGGAGACGAGTCTGGAGGGGGCTGTTCATGGACCTGAGGTTGCCCAACGTATCGGTAGATTTCCCCGTTGGTCTTAAAAACCAACCCTAATTGGATTAGTTCAGCACAAATTGGCAGATATGAAATGAGGCAGCGGAGCAACTTTTGATAGTACGGAGAACAGAACAAAGACGTGTCAGCCAAAATACTTGCAGATAAATAGAAGATAAATTGCTCTCAGGCTTTCCAAGTTTCCAGCAGGTAGAAACCAGACGGATATAAGTTTCCAACAATTAGGTAAAAATCCATTCCAGGCACGCAGAATTTCCAGGGGGGCAGTGCCGCGTATGAATCAGTGATATCTGTTAGGTGGCTGTCAGCTGGAGGATTGTAATCAAAGCAGCTGCTGCAGTTAGCTACCCCAGCTAGGAAGAGAAAATCTATAACAGGACACATCTGCTGCAATTACAGAGAGTTCTGCTGGAAAACTAGCTTATGATTGAGAAACAGCATGATCACATCTGCATGCCAGATGGAAGCAAAAAGCCTGCTTCAAGATAATCACAGCTTTTTTTCATCTTCAGAGTATTAGATTAAAACAGTGAAAACATTGGAGTGTTCTCCTGCCAAGGCTAAGTTAGCTTACAGCACTGGGAAACAGACAGCTAGAGACGTACTGAATGAACACGTCAATGCAAAGAGATTTTCCTTTGGTAAAGACGGAGGTCCGTCTCTTTTCTTTTTTGACTGTCTGTGCCATCCTGTCATTTACGACCATGGCAGGAACAAAAAGGAGCGTGTGGAGCAAATAAATAAAGCCGAGCTTTACATCCGCCATTGTAGAGAGAGAGAAAAAACGGACAACATCCGGGTCCTGCTGACGCGAGTGGAGAGCGTTTAAAGTGTCAAGACCGTTTTTGATTTGAAATGTCAAGCGTCTGATTTACGACCGTCCAGCGTTCAACTTTAAGAGGCGAGAGCGTCTCGCTGCTTTTGGTCTGAATGCGCCATTAGCAGTGTGTGTGCTGCTGACGCCGCCTGTTTCCTGCGTGGCTGACACGAGAGAGGAAGGATACCGCATAGAGGACAGGGATCAGTGTTATTACACCAACAGGTCGATGCAGATACCAAATAAGCACTTTAAATGATCAATATGTGGATCTTGCTGGCCACCATCTGCCTGATGGAAAAATGAAGCTGTGTAAAAATCACAGTGTTTGTATGAACAGCGTCATCCCATTCCAGCTAGCCGTTAGCTTAGATTACCTCAAATGTTTTTTCCAAACTCAGAGTGCGCCGATTACTGTTTACCGAGGCAGCGACACCGCTGCATGCAAGTACTTCGCTTAGAGACAAAAACTCCTCAGCACTTGTCGAGTTTCTGAATAAGCCTATTGAGAATAAACATTTAGCGATGTAGTTGACATCAACTCGTAGGCTTTTCAAATAAACTTTATAAAACACGTACTGTTTTCTGCCCTCCACCGCTAACTGAGTAGCTGAGGTTTTGTGCTTGTCTATGTTATCATTGAACCAAAAGGTTAATTCCATTAGCAGCGTATTGATTGGAAAGGTTTTTCTCAAGGACTGACGAGGATTAAAGAAATAAAAACGCAGGTGAAATGAACGCTGACGCTCATAGAATGAGAGAGGACTCGGCTGTCAACATTTTGGGACATTGAAAATGTTTTCCAAACTGTAAGACCGGGTTGGGTTTAAAGTCGAGCAGCCCTGTTAGATGTGAAGGATCCATGTTAAATTCAGCTCTAACACTCGTCCTCACACAGTGCCAGACATGACCCACATTATAGAATATAAGAGCGCTTTAATATTTTATAAACATTAAGGACAAACCCTGAGTATCACTGAGGTTTTTATCCCAAACTGGTATTGATCCTCTTATTTAGCTCTTGGAGAGAAAGCATATAAATGGTACCTTCTGCTTTATTCTGGCTATGTCAGCCTTCAGCTTCTGAACAAACAGCAATGAATAAAAGCTGCGGGACTGTAAAACAATTTAATCCAGCTCCCAAAAAGTGAAGCACAATGTTCTCATCTGAGCAGGATGAGCTGGAGGCTTCTGACAGCAGAATCACAATGAGCCACGCAGGAATCCCGGAGAAAGCTTCCCGTCCCCACGGCAACACAAGGGCTTTTCTCATCCATGTTAAAGACTTTAAGTATTCAGCATCGCCGCATTAATTGTTAATGTTTTGGACTGAGACATCGACATTATTTAAAAGGCTGAAAATGCAGAACGTGTCGGATTTAGTTTGATTTACGGTTTTTACATCGATCATGAGTCAGTTAAAAGGAAAATCTATAAATAACTATGGATTAAATGTTTAGTGACCGACGCTCTTTCTGCACCAACAAACGTGTTTTGCTAAACTTCTTTATTTTCCCCACTCAGTCCAACATCTGGCAATCACAGAGAAAATCTCAGTTTTTTGCCTCACAGCTTTCACAGCAAAAAGCCCCACATAAAGTTAGCTTAGCAAGCTGCATGTTCACAGACTATGCGTTAGCCAGCTCAGTGACTTTCACTAATAAACTTTCACAATTCAACCTTCAAAACTGGAAGCAGTTTCATTCTCTTGCTTCGTGCAGCACAATGATGACGCCTTTTAGCAGACTGAGAAGGAAATTTCCCCGATGGGCTCAAGCCCCTGTAGGAAATGGCGCCACTCCCCCATAGAACGTCGCTCTGAAGAGGAACCAACAAGATTGTTGGAAAATAAAACACAAACTGACAGAAATAGGAAGTGGGAATCTAAAAGTTTTTTTTTCATTTTCAGTGTCTCTATCATGATGTCGTGGAAATGTGATGTGTGTCAGGTTAACCTTGCACAGTGCTGTGTCTGCAGCTTGCACCTGGGTCGTGTGTGGATAAATGACTGAAATCGAAAAAAACAGAAGCAGTGCTATGGTTTGGATGTTAATGCCTCGTAATAATAACATGTTGCTAATGTTGATGTTTTTCTCAACTAGTTCAATGTTTGCAGGGACGAGGATAGAAACGAAACTTGTGTGCATGTAGATTCTGTCGCAGGTGGAAGGAAACTGTGTGGTGTAGTCTTTTAAAAGTTTCATTTTCAGAATGTGGACAAACATTAACTGTTTTGAAAAGTGTATGTTGAACCTGCGTAACAATCCAGAACAAAAGGTTAAAAAAGTATATAACAAAAAACCCACGTACGTGTTTCCTGTTGTTATTCAGGTCAGCACCACTTTTTCTGAACCTAATGTTGATGCACGAAAATGACATGTCCAATCGTCCATCCATCACAGATCCCTGCATTTTGCAATGCAGAGTTGCAGAGGGATGCAGCAGCTGCTGGGAGAGAGTCGGGTGCACCGTGGACAGGCCGCCAGTCCACTGCAGGGCAAACGTGAGAGGACTGAGCGTGTATATCTTCATCTATCTATATGTTCCATCTTAATGTTGATTTTGATTTTATTGCATTCATTTAAGAGACTGAAACTTTGGACATTATTTCACTTTTAGAATAGGAGGGGAAAGAGGGGTAAATGTGTGTGTGCATGCTTGTGTAACTGAGTGAGAGCAAGATCACAGGAAAGTACTTTGTGTTGCCAAATCACATGAAAAGCACTTTATAAATGAATAAAGTTTGAAGTTTGAGGTAAATTTGTCTAAGCCAAACTATGCAGCCTAGGAATGTGTAAAAATATGTTGATGTGCTGGCCTCATGCATGAGATCAGGGGCGCGTCGCCACATTGGAACTATTTAATGTAATCACACGTTGAGAAAGTAGAGATTCATTAAAAATTCTGCATGTTAGTTACTTCTTCCAAAATGTAACTTAGCAACTTAAGCCCAATTTCAATTCTCCCCCTCAGCCCTTCCCCTCCGTTTTGTGCTTTCACGAGAGAGGAAGGGGAATCTGGATTCTCTCTGGGAGCAAGGTGCTACAATAATTAAATTCTTTATAAAAAGGACATAAGTTTACAAGGAGATACTATATAAAAGAATGTATGCAGCAACATTGAGTAGCTACAAACAGCAGCAGAGAAAATTTAGCATAACATAATATTTACCAAACACAATCATCTCGCTGCTCTTCGCCATGTTGAAAGATCGAAGCTGATCTCATCTCGGCAACCCGGGTATCATAAGATTTTTCCAGTTTCCCAGTGGAAATTACGACGTGAGTGGGTGTTCATGTGCAATCTTGTCGTCGGTTTTTGGTATTTACCATAAATACGATAGCACATGAAGGCAGCATAATACAAGAACATTCAGTTCCACGTTGTTCCAGCATCGTTTATTCACCCGGAATCAAATTTAAGCGCAGACACCTTGCAGTTGGAAGGTATATCTCGACAGGTGGAGTCGACGGAAGCTGTAGTATTTTTCTTAATACTTTAATGCTATGGATGGATACGTTCTGACGTTTCGTCATTCGACAGGGGCGTGTCGGAGATGACCTAAGCAGAATTGAAGTGGCATTCAATAACCCTCGGAATTCCTGCAAGCTAGAAGCGTTTGTATCACAATAATAACCACAGGCCTAAATGTCAGTCAGAAATTACTTTTGCCATTTTGTTACACTGAATACAATCTACGACTTATTTAACTCCTATTTCGCTGTGTTTTGGGTGGCTAAACGTGGACTTCCAAGATCCAAATGAATTTGAAGGTTACTTTGAATAACACCAAAAGGAGAACAACACTAATAATCGTCATGCTTGTTTATTCATCCCAGTAGTCGACGGGTTTTAAGTGGTTTTTTTGAAGTCTACTGTAATGCATTTGGTCTTTGTCACACCCAACCATTTATTAAGTGTATCTCACATTTTGTCCCATTAAAGTGAATGTAGCACATACGTAACTGACATCAGACCTGCGTAGTAGGTCGTTATATCACCCCGCTACCGGCTTTCTTCCTTCAATCGTGCAAACTGTGGACAGGAAGACTTACAAAAGTCAAAGGACACAATCTAAAAAGGGATTCAAAGAGGGCCAAGGTCTTTAACACGGTAATACAACAATAACTTTTATCATTCCGATTGTAAAAATTAGGTTTTAGCTTCTCTATGGACTGTTGCTAATCCACGCTATGAACTGTACTTTTTCTTATTCTCTGGGCTCATATGGTCTCAAATCAGAATTTTACCCACTTCCGTATAAAACACCTAATTGAATACTGGAAGACGCGTTTTATAACGGAATATATCTGTGGTTCATAACGGTAGGCCTACAAAAATGTCTCTCTGCCCTTGATGCTTCACCTTTTGAAAAGAATTGAATGGCGTATAACTCCCCGTGACACTGTTATTTAGCACTTATAATATTACCAGCTACTTAATTCCCAGATGATTTATAATGTTGTTCATACATTTATCTGCGCCAACATGCAAACCTTGTTGAATAACTAAAAAACACCTGCATTAACTGTCCTTCTGTGTTTCTGTTTTTAGTCAAGATGTCTTCTTATGATGAAGAAAATGAATCAAAGTTCATGCGAAAAGCAAAGGAGAACCCATTTGTGCCAGTGGGTGAGTACATATTCGTAACTATTAATGAAAACGATTAAAACACTAGATACTTTGGTCACATAGTAATTTTTCCGTTAGTTGGATGGTGGTGTTGTATTTCTATCTTAACATTGTCAGCTAAATGTTAGTTATGTATGCTAACTGCTTGCTTTCTTTATTCTTTTATAGGCATGGCTGGATTCTTTGCCATTGTTGGGTACAGACTAATGAAAATGAAAAATCGAGGTGATACAAAAATGTCAGTGCACCTGATTCACATGCGAGTAGCTGCCCAGGGCTTTGTGGTGGGAGCCATGACTGTTGGTAAGTACTGTGGACACTTAGCGGATGTTTCTGATCTTCGTTACATGGCTGTTGTACATGGACCAGGTGCAAAGTTAGATAAAAGTCTAAATTATCAACCCCATGTCTCTTTTAGTGTCTCTGTTTCTAATGATGCATACTGTAACAGGTGCAAAGCTGGATGAAATTGTTCTTTACAGCTTCTTGTGTGACATTAATTGTAATTTTACTAATTATGTAGAAGACTACACAAAATAACAGAATTGAGGGCACAGAGGTTTCTGTTTATTGCTGTTTTGCGTGTTACCTATCATGGCAGATTTCACATTATATTATTCAGTATATTCATGTAGTCAAGTGACATTTGTCATCTCATTGTATTTTGATTGCACAATAAATTAGTCCAATTAATCCAGTTATGATACTATTAATTTCCTGCCAAGAATAGAAAACTAGTGATCGAAGAAAATATACAAAGTTGGCTGTTCATGAAGACTAGCTCTTTGTTTTTAATCTCACCCAGCTTGTCAGGGTTGCTTAGACGTTTGTATATATCCCTGAATTGATTCTTCTTCTGCCAGTGGTAATATTCAATCTGTAATGAGTTTGGGGCTACATTTTATTTTGGTCTACCATATTTTTAAAATGGTTTCAGATGTCCTTGTAACTCATCCCTTTTTTCTTTTTTTTTTGTAGGTGTCTTGTATTCTATGTACAAAGAGTACATCGTAAAGCCCAGTGAACAACAGAAGGCAATCCAACAGAAATGAACATTAGTATGTTGTGTCCCTTAATATTACCTCATATTAAGGTGTGTAGAATATTTGTTTTACAGATGTGACATAAGTTTTGTATGCACACATCTTTTTCACAGGCTGCCAGTCACTGTAAAAAGTTGTAACAAGACACTTCTTCCCTCCACACCAGAGGGCATACTATTAATTTTTCTATTTAATAGGAGGTGGAGTAATCATAGCTGTTTCAAATGTCACACTTTGTGTTTGTGAAGTCAGCTGTAGGGATATCTGTGTGAAGTGGGGGCGTTACGTATGCTATGAATGAATGATCAAAAAAGAGTAAAAGTGTAGCACATAATTTTATGATTTTATGTTTGATAAAGCTGCACGTGGGTTTGAAAATTACCTTTGCTGGTGAATATAGTGAAATTGATAGTTCTCAGCCATGATCTTATGATTTCATACCACCTATATGATTTTACTTAATGTTGTGCGGTACATTTGCCAAGTAAGTATTTCACTTTAAGGTTTTTTTTGTGTTAAATGGTTATCCCTTTTAATCTGGGACAAAATTGTGTGCATCAATATCTGGCTTCCAGATTTCACCTGAACTTTTCACATTATTTAACTAATGAAAGCTTGGGTCATTTTTGATTCCTTAAAACAGACTTATAACTATTATTCCACACAAAAAATGTAAAAATTTGGAAGACGTTTTAATATTTCATGACAAAAACTTCAAAAAACTTATTTTTGTTAAAACCGAATGGATTATTCACTTTATGAGATGTTACTGTAAAGGACTCAGCTCTTTATTTTTTTAGGATATTTAATTTTATTATTATTTAATGCTTCCCTTAAGATAGATTTTCATAGGATATGAACAAGATCACATGTACATCTGCGTATTAATCTGTCAAAGCCCATATACTCCATGTGGTGGTTTACTTTAACAGTTGTCTTGCTAAAAGTTTTTGTGCACATGTACTGTATGTGCTGTCACTTTCTTCTTTTTGCATCATAATGTATACCATTAGCTAAACAGCAATCAACTTTGAGTGTAAACGTCTTCGTAGACCATAAGTTTAAAAAAAAAAAGGAACTAAAACGGATTTCATAAAGCTGCCTTTTCATTCCCATCAAATAAAACTGCTCTGCTATCGTAAAAACTGACAGAAGTGTTTTTTTCTTTCTTTCAATTACTTGTTTTTTTTTCCTGGGGCATATTTAAAGTAACAATATGCCCCAGTCAGTTTCTGCTGTGTATGCCATGTGGAGCACGTACATCCCTTGCCATAACAAGAACAAACAAACAAAACCTGCTGGGTGTGTTATCCTGGTTTACAGCAATCATCACATTGCAAAACAATCATGGATTATGGAATGTATTTGTAAGAATGACTCAGCAGATCTTGGAACTTTCTCCACTCTTTAGTCATTCATCATTTCTACCAGATCAATAGCATAAAATGATTACTTGTCATCTGAATAGTTGGCTGAAATTAGGGAGAACCATGTAAAGCTCTGAGATAATGGATGTTATCTGATGGGACTCCTTATCCAATGATCATTTTTCTCCAACTTTGGGCCTCATTCATCAATAATTCACATGTTTAAGTCTAATTCCTTTGTACCTTTATGAAAATTGTAGCTCTCGTGGATGTTTTCTCATTCTTTGAATGCACAGTTGATTGCATTCATGTTTTCACAAGATAAGCTGATGTTGTCTTCTGCTGTGAAGTTCATTAAAATATGTAAATCACAGTAATATTTTTGTTTGATTTTTTTCAATAAATTTTGGTGACCTAAAAAGTATTTTGTTCTTTTATAGAACAAGTTAAGTGCACAGGCACTTGAATTTACATCAAGTTAGCTGGAATTCAATGTTAAATGTTAAATATGTGTTTACCAATTGTATGATTAGAAATATTAGCAGACAATGGGACTCTAGTAGTGTTGGGTAATCCTCTGTTAGCCTTGTGTGAACATGTGTTAATTGGTTGATCATTTTTTGTTTGCTTTGCTAAATAAGCCATGTTATTGTGTGTGTTTGTAACACCAGCCAGCTCTTTTAATCTCATATCTAGCATAACCTTAAAAACAGGTGAAACCGCATTTAACTGTTTTGAATATTTTAAATCATTGTCCTTATTTTAACAGTTATATTGAAAAAGGTTTAAAGCTGTTATCTAAGGGTGTCCATACACCCAAGAACCCTGAATTTCACACACTAATTCCAACAAAAGAAAACAATGATCCTGCTGGACATTGTAGCAATGATATCAGCCACACCGCACCAACTACTGTCTAATATTGGTGACAAATATTAAAAAGTTCCTTGATACAGCCTGCATAGAAAGTGGTGTATTTACTGTTGCTGCTAAATATTGCCGACTGTGCCCTACAGAGGTAACAAGTCATTCATGACCGTGGAGATTTAGTTCTTACTTTGATGCTTTAGGTTACCAAGAGCTGTTTTCTTGGACAGCTCTAATCCTTTGGTACCAGCACTCCAGAACAGAGCAGTAGTCCCACACATAAAGCTTCCATATACAGCTAAGTCACATATTTTGGTCAAGGCCAGGGATGCAATTCTGTGGCTAATCTATTGAGCTATCAGTGCAACAGACTGGAAACACACACAAAAAGCATGCAATATCACTTCATAAATATTCAGTTAATGTAAATAAATTGAAGATAAACCCTGGCATCATGGTTAATGACACTACTAACTTTTCCTCATCTGTCTCAACTCTGTGTCCGGTGTTTGCCTATGCAAATTAAGGACATTTGGTACATGCTTTCACTTTACTAGCAGACTGACATTCATCAGTCAAATGCAAACAATTGTGCAGTTTAAGGACAGGCTCATGAATCATGAAATTTTGTTAAGAAAATTCTTAAAAGCACCTTATGAAAGAATTTAAGAGGATGAGACTCATTATCTTGAATCATGAACTGGCTCAAATCTCAAAAAGGATCTGAATCTATGCTTATGTTTACTTTTCATGCTGTCAGGTCCCACAGCTGGTCTCTAGGGTGTGACACGCACAGGAAATGACCCTTGAGTGGGCCCTCTAGTTTTATAACTGGACACAGCCTTGATTTGTAACTTTTTTAGTGTGCTATTTGCTCTGTGTTCTATCTTTAACAGTGTGACAAAGGCTTTTTGTGGAGCAGCCCCCTACTCTTTATGTAGAATATACCGTGCCAGTCCAACATTTGGACACTTTCAATATGAATTCAAGGGACCATGATGTCTAAATTTTGACTGCTGGTGTAGCTTTATGATACCTCAAGCCAACATATTTCTGTATGTATTTACTTATTAGGAAAGGCCATAGAACAGTCATGCTATGAGTTTGTACTTTGAGTTTTTCCTCATATGCGTACAAAGAGTCTGGAACTTGTCTTCTAAAAAGCAGACCAAAAATCACAATATTGCAATTGTCTGCACATGTCTGGAGGTGTATGAATCATGCTTGAAACTCTTCATGTTGTTTTTTTTAAAACCAAACTGTTTGGGTATCAATGGGAATACGGCACTACTGATGGTCTTTGACTGAAATATCAAAGAAGAAAACGAGCAAGGAAATCAAATTTGATATAGTCTTGATTTGAACCCTTCATGACCTGATGCAATATTTTTAAAATCCACACAGTTGTCTATGAAGTCTGAAGAAGTTAAATTAGGCTTACATTAGCTAATTAATTTGGTGTTAATAACAATATTGATGTTTTTTTCATAGTACTGTTTATTAATAATGTAGTGCTGAATGTATGACACTTGTCATTAGATAGGCTATTTGTAAACTACCTGTCCACTGCAGCTCCTCTGATAAAATGGTTTATGTTTTAAGAAACAATTAATTTAAATGGAAAAACGTATCAAGTTAAACACATGCTGTATCACCATGACTCTGTAAGTCTACAGATTAGATCAACACGGAACATCTGAGATCAGTTAACACGGCGCTGCTGCTGTACGTGGTTGCATGGAAGTCACGCACTTAGTCACGTCACGTCAGCGTGCCACTAATCGGGGCGAAAACCTGGAGCTCTCTTCACCTTGTTTATTTATTTCAAGTTACAGTTAAGGTGTGCCATAGCAGGAACACGAAAAGCACAAGGCAAGGTTAAGCTTCCAATGCTCCTGTAAACACAGTCAATGAACTAGCACAACAGCAAGACAGACCCTCAAATGGAATGCAGGATGAAAACGCGCGCGCATTACACGTTTAAACATATAATATGAGAAAAGGGTAAGAGAAAATTAAACGGCCCAAACCTCCTTTCTTATCGCCTGCTTTGATTCAATAAATTGTATTTACTTTCATGTTTCATTATTTATAGGCCATAAAAAAGACTGTAGCTAAATTAACTACCAGCAGACAAACCTACAGTTAAAGTTTGTATTGCCCAGGTTACTGGGGGATACTCCGGTTACTACTTCCGCGAGACGGTTTCTGCAACTCCGTTGCTATAGATACGACAGCGTTGCAGTCAGGAAGCTGTAAATTACCTCAACAAGCTCAAGCTAATTTGCTTAGAAGTACGAAGCTGGAATAAATTAGAGGTGAGCGGTGTTTCCTTTCAACAAGCCTAGCTTTGTAAGGAGTTTTGGCTCAGTACTGTTCTTTCAAAGGCACACCCATGATGAACATCATTATTTCGATAAGTGTTTAGCAGACCAAACAGTTGTCAGCGCTGTTGTGTTCGCAGTAAGTTCTTTATTATCATCCGTGTGTGTGTCAGACTGTAAAAGGTTTCCTCCATAATGAGATAGAAGGCAATGTGTTTTCATGAAGAGGACTCTTAATTAAATGGCGCTCCTTTATTACACAGGTAAAACTTTATAATGAGGGCACATCTACTTGAGTCATGATTAACTTAGCCTATCTGAGACTCCTGATCGTTTCATGCTTGAATAAATAATGTTTTTACTACCAACAAATGATTAAATCATGTTCACTGGTAGGCTATGAATTGAATTGTCAAAATAAACAGCTTTGTATTTTTGATCAGAAAATGTTGACTTTAAGCATTTTAAATATTAAAAATATTTCTTTAGGTGTAAATCTACAGTAAAATGGTTGTCTGAGATCTAAAATAGCTTTTGAAATATGTGGATGCTAATCACAATAATAACAGAACGCTTATTCTTGCGGATGTCAGTCACGATGCTCCTTAAGTTTTACTTTTCCCTTCTCATACTATAAAACAGATAATGGACAATGAAGATCACCTGAATAACTTACGGCTTCAGTTTCAAACACTACAAAAGCAGCAGGAGAAAAGAAAATCTGATAGAAAAAAGGAAACAGAACCAGATAATCTTGATGTTGGCTCACAGGATGAATTGAATCTGTCTGGGCAAGGTATTCAAGCAGACAATCCCAGTGACAGGTAGGTGTGTCTACCCTGGACTCATCACTGCTCTCCTCACAGATTAGAATTTATCTGTTTGATCAATTTTAAAAAGAAGAATGGAGAATAATTTAAAATAAGTAATCTTAGATATGCGTTTTCTGTTGTTTGGTGCTCTCATGACTTCCTATAGGGTGTTACAGAATACAAATCAGACACTTCTGGACCAGGTGAGAGAGCTAAAAGATGAAAATGGTAGACTCTTCAAACTTCTGAGTGAGAAGGATTTTGAGATTAAACACCTGAAGAAGAAAAGAGAAGAAGAAAGGCAGGCATTAGCAGGTAAAAAAGGCAAAAATGTGGCATATTTTGCACATCAGTGTTGCAGATAGTTCATGAGCATTTCTTGACTCATCTCTCTTTAGGCACATCAGGCTTAGCAGGAGCTGCAGCTGCCACCAAGATTATTGAGCTGTCCAAGAAGAATAAAGCGCTTACTGCTGAAATTGAGCAAGAGAAGATTAGATTCAAGCACAACAGCAACAGAATCAAAGAGCTTGAGAAAGAGGTACGGTGTCATTTTGGAAACTCATCATTGCTGTACGAAACCCGTTAAAAATGCAACGCATGGCAGGCAAAAACCCTGTTTTTTCATCACCTGGTCAATTTTGAGTTTGCCATTTGTTTCCCTAACATGTCTTGTTTCTGACTAGTGTGAAGAAAATATCAAAAATAAACATTTTAGGTGTTTATCTTGAGAAACCTTGTCTGTATGTGCACGTAAATATGGGCAAAAGTCATCTAAAATTTGCCTTTTTACACGAAGCGCAGCATCAAGGTGGTTGTTTGAACCCACTCATGTTTGGTACCATTGTAGAGCTCTCTTTCTCTCTGTTGAACAATTTGATCTCATTCAAACTTGGCCTGTACCCCAGTATTAGCAGCTAGTCCTGATAGTAAAAAGAAGGGTTCTGTGCTATATTTATTGTAATGTTTTGTAATTGTATAGCTGCAGGCTGCTTTGGTCCACTCTGAAACTGGGCAGAAGATGATTGACACAAAGTCACTGGATAAGAGGTTTTCTAAAGACAGCGAGGTAAACATGAAATATCTTGATGTAGTTTTCTAATCAGAATGACAGAAACTCAACATTAATCGCACAATAATTAATTCAACAAGCAGGAGAACGCACTGGTCAGATCTCTGCAGGAGAAATTTGCAGCTGCCCAACTGAAGGTGACTGAATATCGCAACCAGGTTCAAAGTACCAAACAGGAGCTGAAAGTAGCTCAGAAGGTAATAGCTTATCACCTTTCCCCCATATTGTTTAAATGTTTAAAGAAAAACCCTGTAAAACGCTGCTGAGAAAAAATAAATAGAATAAAAACATAATTTACCCCCTTTGTGTGTGTGTTTAAATGTTCTTATTGTAATTCTTTCTTGCTTTTTATGCTTTTTTATGTTTTTAATGTTTTATGTAAAGCACTTTGAGTAGTGATGAACCAGAAAGTGCGCTTAACAAATAAACTTACCCTGCCTTTGACTACTTATTTTAAAATGTGAACTATTTCAGGTATTGGCCAATGAGGTTGGAGAGGAAGTCAGCCTGCAGCAATTATTGAGCTGCCCTGGGAGCTTTAGAGGTCGTTCACAGCAGATTCTGGCTCTTCAGACACGGGTGAGCTAAGAATCAGAATAATGTCCTACAACATTATATGCTTCTCAAGTGAGAAAGTTTGTCATAATTGACAAAAGGCTTTTCACAAGGGTAAGGATGCAGTAATAAGAGTGTATTATGTAAAACCATTGCCTTGTGCACATCATACATCAGGTGCGGAGCCTTGAGCAGCAGCTGAACCAGGCATCTCAGCAAAAACAGTCAGAGGGAGACTCTTTGAGCATGGGAGCTCTTCAGAAAACCTCTCCCCAAGACAGGAACCTCAGCTACATTCGCACCATTGAGAAAGACAAGAGGGAAGCTTTTGAGGTATGTTAGAAATTACTGTGAATAAATATCTTTTAAAATCAATGCAGTGTAGAAAGAAGTTCCATTCTTTGATGGAAGAGAGAGTAACGTAAGTACTCTTTGGATAGAGTTGAAGATTTTGAGTATATTTGGAGTTTTCTTTAGTTTTTGTTGAAGTCTTGTTTTTTGTTGTATTTCAATGAAATTCGTATTATTTAAACCAATTTTCCAGCAATGCATGGCATTTCAGTCCTAATTGTATTTTGACATGACTCTCAATAAATATGTTTAAAAAATGTAATGATTAAACTGGCTCTATGTTCACAACTCCACAGAGGATCTCAGCAAATTACGAGGCTCTCTTGATAGAACACGAGGATCTAAAAAAAAAGTTGGAGGCCTCTAAAGCCAGGAGCAGATCTCAGACCAGTGAAATCAAAATTCTGAAGGGCCAGATCTCCACCCTGCTTGAGAAGGGTAAACATGATGATGAGCTTGTGGAAGCTCTGTTGGTAAGACATTAGAAAAGAAACAAACAGCCAATATTTCTTATGATAAGTTTATCTCTTATTAAGTAGGAGTTATGCAAGTAATGCTTGACTGCTTCAGCATTTATAATAGGAAATAATCATATATAATTTCCAGTTAAAGAGTTTAATTTAGAATAGTAGTTTTATTGGCCCCGCCAATCAGCTGTCGTTTGAGCAGTGTATATTAGTTCCCGAAATTCCTGCTGATGTGGGCCACATATTTAGTCTGTACTTTTCCACAAACCTCTATTATCTCTGGCAGAGGCAGCAGCGTCAGATGCAAACGGTGCTGAAACAGCTCAGCCAACATCCAAATAAACAGAGCCAGGAGACCCATCAGAGCATGAGACAACAGCTGAGTAATGAGCCTTCCTATAACAATGCTGTTGTCCAGAAGCTGAAGCAGATGGTTACTGAGAAAGAGGCAAAGATCAAAGAACTGCAGGAAGCAATGCAACGGTCTAACAAGGTAAAAAAAAAAATAAAGGTAAAAAGTTCATGGTATTGTTTAAGCAGTTGTGCTGACCCGGACACTTTAAAATACCATCTGGCATTAAATATGTGTTGTTTACAGGAACTGAAAGAGGATATTGGGGACAGCCTTGAGAAAATAGGGTGCCATACAAAAAAGTCCCCACAAGATGGAGACATTAACAAACAAATGACCTGTTCAGGGTAAGCATGCTGATGGTACCTGTGTTAAATAATCAATTTTATGTGTATCTTTGATTTCTTTTACTTATTTTATTGTTTTAAGAATTTAGACAATGAATGGTAGCATGTATGATTACAGTGACACTTCTTGATTTCTTTTCTGGAAAATGAAAGATAATTACTTCATTTCCATCAATTAGAGACTTCTTTTTTAATCAGATTATTGATTTTGTTGGATGACTTGCAGTTCTATCAATATTTTCTGCTGGGATTTCTATTAGTGTGTGACTGTCTGTCATTATCTTTTCCAGTTCGGTATCGAAAATTGGACATAAAGTGGTGCTCCCTGGTATGGAAAGTGTCATAGAATATCATCAAATGGACAGTGGGTAGATGATTTTGTATTCATGCCATTCTTGTTTAATTTTATTCCTATAAAATGAATGAATAAAAAAAAGAAAAAAACACATGACAATATAGGATTGCTATGATCATTATTATTGTTCTTTTTCTTTTTTTTTGTTTAAAGTATGTATAACAGGTGAAATTTCTGAAACCACAAACTACCATTATTGTATTTTTCTTCCAAATGTCCACAGTGTTTTGCTGATGTGAGTGCACTGATGACCCACAGACAAATGTTGCAGACAAACGAATAAACAATACACAAAAATATTTGTACATCTTTGTACATGCAATTACTTTCCACTGTTCTGAAGTTCAATTTCATCCATCTGTGGGATTTTAAAAAACGTTTGAAAGACTCTATCCAGAGTCTTAAAAGTGTCTATTCAGTCTAGATATATAACATAACACAAACTAATTAATAATATTGGCCAGCAGCACTGGTTATAAATAGCTTTTAAAAGGAAGAGCTTTGCTGTTCTTGTACTTTTGTATGTAGGATCTTGATAAGTTATTCAACAAAATGCATGCTCTGGCTCTCACCAAACATGATGGTGAACACATTTTTTTCTTTTATATTTTATCCAATGCTAGTTCACTTCTAACACAGTAAAGCTCATTTATTAAATGCCAGTAATGCCTACAACTAAATCTAAAGTGGGCTTTCTTTTCCCAGAAGTAACAGTCCTTGTACTGGCAGTTTGTTAAGCAGATATGTGGTGACCTTTGAAACATTATATTTCATTATTTCTCTAGGCATCATCAACTGTCAAAATGACCTTTATTATTGGACTACACCACTAGACTGTGGAATTATTTTGAACATGTCTACTTCAAGGCAATAGACACATTATTTATTCAAAATTATGACTAAAGGATGAATTTCAATACTGATGTTCAATAGCTGTCAGGCTAAAGTCTGAGATTTAAGCTAAAGGTAGAGTAAGAAAGAGAATTTCATAGACATATGAAACCAAATCTAATAATTAAATTTAAGCACATGAAACATAAATGCAAATGAATCAAAATAAATTGAATTTTATAAATTTTGATGTAACTATGAAAGAACTCATTTGTTTGAAACCTCCAGAGAGAAAGCAATGAAACAGATGTGTTTAGAGGAGTTTCTGCAGTTAAATTCTAATCTTACTGTCAAAGCTTGATTTGTTTAAATCCTACGGAGAGAAAGAGATGCACCGGATATGTTTGGAGGCAGAGAAAAAGTACCAAGAGCAGCGCCGCAGGACAGCTAACCAGGAGCAGCATTTGGAAAGGACAGAAATAGATTTAAAGGAAGGACTATGCATGCAGCATGGTTGGGACTGATATGCCATGGCTCAGTGACAGCATGATGCAACAGTGTCAAGCAGATTTCATTTTTTGCCGTTTTTCTTATACTCCGACTCATCAATTGCATCCTTATCTGTCTCACTTGTGGCTTTAAGAGCTCTGTCCCTGAGGAGCTGGGTGGCAGGAGTCCTGAAGCAACAGGAAGTCCTCATGGATGAGCTTCACTGACTGTCCAACAGTTGGCATTTGTAAACATTTCTTTTCCCTCTAATTTTGACACATTGTTGATGTCTTGAAGTGATGCTGACATTAAACCTGACAGTTTTTCAAAGTATTAAAGAAAGAAAGAAAATTATCCAAGCAGCAGGAATAATGATGTGCGGCAACAGACACACAGTGCTCATTTCTGCCCATCATATTTGGGCTGCAGACTTGTTTGTGTTACTCTTGTATGTTGTCTCCTGGCTGTTCATTCAGCTGGAGGAAACAGAGGTGCTGAGGGCATCCCTAAAGAGCACTGTCCACCACGACTTGCAGCTTTGCAGTGACGTGATGAGACAAGTCAAGCATGTTTTCCTGGAGGCTCTGTGACAGCACCAACAAGACACTAACCAGGGGAACTGGCTGGTCCCTGCTCAACCTCACTTCCAGCTGAGCCCTACCTTCTCCTGTCACATGTGACAAATAGCAGCCTGCAGGAAACAACTTCTCCTCTTCGGCCACACAAACATATATGGTTATCTTACCTTTTCCCTACTTTGTGATGGTTTGTAATGGTTACTTTGTCAGACCAGGTGACCTCAATTTAAAGACTTGATGACCTTAAGAAGAAAACCGTTCAACTTACCCCTGATGGTAGCCGACAAGTGTTCCACCTGATTGGAAAAAATGCTTTACGATGATAGGATGTCTACCTGTGGTTTCATCTCTTGTCTTCTTGTTTAATAAATGTCAAATGTCACATTCTATCAAAATAAACCTGTCTTTTTCAAGTTGAGAAAAGCATTACTTTTCTCAACATGATCAGTTTGGTTTAACTGGATGTTCATGAGGTTGTGGAAGAAATTTGTTTAGATTAATTCCACATGAATTAGAAACAATGCTTCAGGAAATGTTTAATTTCAAGTAAATCTTACTAAAAATAATTGATAAACTGATAATGTGACTTGTTTTACAACAAGTAATGAGTGGAGCTTCTGCTCTAACTATTGTTGCACCCCTTGTTAAGGTGCAGTAACTGGCTAACTGGCTTTAAACACAGGGATGAGCAGGAACTGGAGAGGGGAACATGTTTATACACTAAAACTATGCTGAATGGTGGATTATTGCACATTTAGTTGGAGATTTAGAACTGGAGGGAGGAAAAACAAAAAGTCCTTTAAAAAGTATTGTGTGATTTAAACTATTATTAATTTGCCAAAGTAAAAGTGAAAGTTCAGGTTATTCAGGTATTGTTCATACAATAAATTATCTCTGAAAAGTTGTTAATAGAAGTGAAGCATTGTGGGAAATCCTGCTCCTCCATTGCTCCTTAACTTAAATCACTTAAGTTGGTTAAGTTGTTTAAACTCAAACAAATAATTCTAATAAGATAAAGCATTTCAAAGAAGCTGCTGATTAGACTTAAAAACTCAATTGCAATGAAAAAGGGATATATAACAGTTCAGTTTACTGACAATTTATAAGTAACGTTACCATAATAGACAATTATAAGTTATATGAACTTGATTTCTTTAGTCTAATCAAAATCTGGGTTTACAGGGTACATGTGTGAGATGGCAGTCAAAACAACAATCACTCTTCTCAAATTTTTAAAGGAAATTTAATTTAACTGTCCAATATTAGCTGCAGTTATTTATCATTTTAAACTAGCTGTGTGGAAATAGTGGTTGAAAATGAATACAATCTCAAACAGCACAAACTCCCCCGTAGTCTTCCTTACATCCCCAGAGTAGGTAATAATAATAATAATAATAACAATAATGATACTACTACTACTACTACTACTACTACTACTACTAATAATAATAATAATAATAATAAAAACAAATTTTATTTGTATCACACTTTATATTGCTAGGGAATCTCAAAGTGCTAATCTCAAAGTCACACTACACGATCTTAGACTCTTATTCCAGAGGCTGTATGGATTTTGTTGGTGGGAGTGGCTCCCACATTCATACTTAGTTTTATACTACAGTTTTTCTCTATAGGTTTGGCTCATTTCTTGAAACCGAGGTTACATTCTCATAACTACATGGACAAGTCTCCAAACCATTTGTCAATTGTTCACAACAGAATTGTATTTCTCATT
>JAVQJG010166423.1:0-32472 GCA_036024015.1 Craterocephalus amniculus
ATATATATATATATATATATATATATATTACTGATAAAATGATAAAAGAATTAAAAAAATTCCTGTAAATGTCAAAAATTCACATTATTGGTTTTATCATATGCATGTAATAAAACTGATTATTCAAAATGTCATTTATAATTTATTAAGGGCCTTGCTCAGGAACACACAGTATTTCATCATTACCAGTCCAGGGATTTGAATCTTTTTGACCTAATAGACAAAAGAAAAGGTTTTCCTATAATTTGACACTTGACATAAATTTACTGCCTGTTTCTGGAATCTTACTGGTTTTTCCCTGCATTGAAAAAATACAGGAAAAATTGTAATATTTACTCAACTCCTCATTTATTTAACTGTTCTTTGCAGGAAAGACAGAAAATTTCCAGAATGGTTTCGAGGTTGATTCACTGACTCTCGATAAGCTGCCACTGGCCTTCTATAATGGTCTCTATGCTTACGGTGGATGGTAAGCAGTCACACTCCAGTACACACACCAGCAGTTTCTGACACGTACTGCTCCGTCCGGCCTTCTGTTTCCTGTTTTTTCTTTAGGTTTTACCTGAACTATGTCACAGAGGAGGTTATAAACCCAAACAGGTATTTTACAAGCGACATGTGCTCCAGAGTCGGTTCGTCTGTGAAAGCTGCTCTCTGAGATGCATTCTGTCTCCCTCTCTGGCCAGAAACATCCCGCTGGCAATAATCTGCTCCATGGTGACAGTGACAGTCTTCTACGTGCTTGTGAATGTGGCCTACTACACCATGATGACCCCCGCTGAGCTGCTGCTGTCTGATGCCGTGGCTGTGGTCAGTGCTGCAGGAAATTACACCCAGCGTCCAGATGAGAAGGAGCACATCACACCACCGTCTCATCTTGTGTTTGTGTGTCTGCAGACGTTTGCCAACCGTGCTCTGCAGGGACTTTCCTCTTTAATTCCCATTCTCGTGGCATTATCTTGCCTCGGAGCTCTGAACGGGGGCTTTTTCGGGGCGCCCAGGTAATCTGAAGACTAATTGATTTAATTGTTATTTTATTGAACGTTGTTGATTTAAAGAGAGTTGTGCGTTGCAGGATGCTGTTTGTTGGTGCCAGAGAGGGCCACTGGCCACACATCTTCTCCATGATTCACATCCGCAGACGCACACCTTTACCTGCTGTTCTGTTCCTGGTGAAGCACCTCACATTCACTATAAAGCACAAACCTACAACTGTTCAGCATCATTTATGAAATAAATATATTATAACTACGATAGATGCAGGAAGGAATTTGATGCTTATTCATTCATGAAATGTATGAAATTAAATAGAATTAAACTAAATTAAATACAATTTAAAATAATAATAATGCTGATAATAAATAAATAAATAAATAAATGTAAACTGTTGCTGTTTGACTGGGAGCAGTGGGTGATGGAAGCCACTTGCTTCTTTTTGTCTCCAGTATCCTTTGGTGGTGCTGATGCTCGTCACCGGAGAGATCTACCAGCTCATCAACTTTGCCTCCTTTTCTCGCTGGTTCTTTATCGCCTTGGCAACCTTGGGGATGCTCATCCACAGATACCGCTTTCCTCTTCACCCGAGGCCTTTCAGGGTGATGAAATGGCTCCTAATGGTCTGGAATATTTCCTCCATCATCCCAAAACTGACCGCTTCTTCGCCCACAGGTGCCCTTGGCGATCGCGGTCATCTTCACTGTGGTTTGCTTCTTCATCGTGGGTCTTTCGCTTTACTCGGACCCCTGGAACACAGGAATAAGCTGTGCTCTGACTCTTACTGGGGTCCCAGTTTATTATGTGACCGTTTACCGATATCGGCTGCCGCAGAGATGGAGGCGTGTGTTCAGTAAGTTTGTTCCAGTCCTGCAAACAACTTTATGATTTGATATATTAATTCTGATTTCCTCCATTTTTTCCAGACTACTGCAGCAAGCAGCTGCAGATCCTGCTGGAAGTGGCTCAACAGGAAGTTCAGACATACTGAAGACCCCCCCAAGACTCCATGGATGTCAACTTATGAGAGACTTAGTGAAAGTATTCATTTAATACAAAAAAACTTTTTCTAGAAAATACTTGAAGCAAGTGAATCTCCTGGAAACAGCAATATGTGACATTTTAACCAGAGGAAAGAGTGAAATGCTGTATGGTACATTGTGAAGTTTAGAAGTTAAAACAGCCACTAATATGTCAAATAAGTACATTATTAAACTTTTATAAATGGGACTATTTTTACAGTTTTATGAGAATGAATAAAAACACTTGGAATCACAGACCATCTTTTCATTGTGTAACCTTTAATTCAAACATAAATAGAAATTAACAGTCATACAAGGCAGGAAGCTCGAAGTTGGTGTAGAAATTGCACCTCACCGGTTTAAATGTAATCTGAGTAAATCAGATTCAAATGGATTCATAGTCAAAGCGTGACTTGATAAGGTCTTGATGTTTAATGAGGAACCAAGAAATACTTTGTCTCAGAAACAACTTCAGGAAACCGAACAAGAGCTTTGAAAACAGCTGGAAATGGCAGCTTTCCGGTCTCACGTCATCCGTTACCGATCAGAAACTGTCATCTAACCCGAAGGTCTTACTGACGCCAAACATTATTATACAGCGTCTGCAGAAACAGGCACAGAAAAAAAGCTGCTGAACGAATTCAAGCTGAGAATCAGACATTTCCCCCTTTTTCTCTACTCCTGCTTCTTGACTTTAAAATGACAATTATGTGCATAAAAACCAAGCGCTGCTGGTTAAATACAAAACATCCTGCATGTTGTTCCCTCAGATGTAAAAATGTGCTGCTGATATCACGTCACTGCTTAAAAATGTCCCTGTGAGGGTACAAAGTGCCCTAACAGTAATACTTGCAAACTTGTGGTAAAAACGGGTGATGAGGACATTTCTACAACTCGCACACAAAAACAACTCTATTGCTGTTTGAAGTATTTTGTTATTGCTAATCTATAAGTTGGTTCCAGAAAAGAAATTTGAGGCATCCTGCGAGCTGAACAGATAACATCAGCTCTTTGATGTTTATAGATGGCAAGTGTGAATCATATATTAAAAATGTGCAAATCAACAAATACGCTTACATATTTCTCTCCTCATGCAAGACTTTTAAGACGAATGAGGACAAGTGGGGAGGCAAAAAAGGAGACCACGTGATTTTCCTCTTTTCCCTGGTTACTAAAACTAAAGCCCCTCTATTTAAAAAGATGTGAGTTCACATAGCAGCCCAAACATCTGGAGGAAAGCAAAGCAGAAGCAAAAGGAAGCAAGCCAAGGCCGAGCCCTTCCTTCCCTCTCTGGGAAGCTTGTTAGAAGTTATTATGCCTGAATAAATGAGTGTGAAAGACAGAGATTCTGTTTGAAGAACTACAAAGATGGCTACATAGTGAATGCAGCAGCATTAACTCTTCAGAGACACTGACAGCTTCGCTTTAACAGTGGAGCAGTCTTAGGACTTCTACCACACTCCTCCAAACATAAACTGTTAAATATAAGAATTATAGAAATATTGACTTTAACTTAATTATCATAAGCAGGGACGATGCTCTCTGACATGTTAGCTTCTGCTTTGCATTTTCTCCACCTGCAACTCGCCTGTAGTGTAACTTTCAGCCCCTTCCCCCTCCTGCCTCGCCGCCCCTTTAAACTTCACTACTTCAGCTGGTTGAGGAACTCGGACCAGCTGATGTTGCCGGTTTCCAGGTCCTCGTCGTCCAGACCCGAGAAGCTAATGTCCACCAGGATCTTGCTCAGGCTGTCGTTCATGGTGTCCAGGACGAGACCCTCGGTGACTGAGCGGTTAGCCGGCGCGGGGGCTCCCCCGCTCAGGTGTCTGAGGGGCGACTCGGCTGGTGGGCTGGCTCTGGTGGGAGCGGACGTCAGGAGCTCCCGGGGCGAGTTGAACAGAGGCAGGTCTTTGAAGGGAGTGCTGCTGAAGCTGAAGGTGGTGTAATCGTGTCGGGGGGTGACTGCCGGACCCCCGGGTGTGCGAATAGGACTGACTTCCACAACCGTTTGGGTCCCTTTACCCACCGGGGTCACTTTCCACGGCTCCACAGCTACATTCAATGGGAGCTTGCTAGGAGTTGAGGAGGTCAGGTGGGTGCTACTCTTTATGGGGGTCTTGAAGGAAAACTCCCGGTCGGGACTGTCCTGCATTTGCTGCTGTTCATCCAGCTCCGGATCTCTGACATCCTGGAAAGTGGACGCATCGGACGCCAGGCCAGAGTCAAAGAAAGTGTTATTGGGGCAGAGGAGGACGGGCTCCTCGTGCAGAGAGTGAACCAGCCGCTGTTTGCGGCGAGAGCTGCTGGCTTGTGTCTTTTTGGCGGCTTTGGGAGTCTCGCAATTAATGGGAGTACATGTAGGTTCTTGCTTCACCTCCATCTTCAGGTCTTTGTCCTCCCGAGGAGACGCGGCCACGGCCGGGATGTTGCTTTGCGTCTCCTGCCAAACACAGAAAGACATGCTTGAAAAACTTTCCGAGAACTTTCTGAATGCACGTCTAAGGCCTTATTTATACCGGATCCGTCTGCGACGCGCTCCGTTGGCTCTGACCTTCGTGGCGTACCAATTTACACCGGGCATGTATCAGACACGGAGCACCCACGACCGTTGTTTGGGTAACAATCCGAGTTCAGGAAGTAGTGGGAGAGTTATGAGATTTCATCAGTTCACACTATAAACACTGTGGATGAAGATGCTGCAGTAAAAAGAAAAAAAAGTCCCTCTGCCTGCACTGTTGGTTATAATGGGCGCACTCAGCTAGACCGCGTCAGAGACGTGTCACACTGATGGATCAGATATAAATAAGGGACACGTTTCCTGGACTTAAATGATGGAATCATTTAATACGCTAAAATATTAAAATATAACCTCTGGTTTGTCATTTAATGTTACAGGGTAGAGCCTGACTGATATCCTTTGGTACTTAAAAAAGGAAATAGTGGTTGTAAAATATCAAGTTTGGCTTTATATGTTTTCCTAAAAGTTGAAATAAATTTTCAGTGGGTTTTAATTATATCAGAATGATGATGGGAGTCTCTGGAAGAGATGCATATTAACATTACAAATGCATGTTGTTTAAAAAAAAAAGTTTTAAAATGACTCTTTTTCATGAGTTATACTGGGAAATCACAGAATAACACATGAAGATCTGCATTATGAAAACAAACATGAAAAGTAGTCACTAAAATAAGTGCTTAGTTAAATTTAGACAACCATGGTATTGGGGATATTGCTGATATCGGCCAATGCCAATGGGAGAAAAAAATTTAAATATTGGCCCGAGGTATCGATTACAGATAGGGATGTGACGAGTACTTGATTTCGAAATGTATTGCAGTATTAAATACCAAAATTAATTAATCATAAAAACTCCTCCTTATTGTCACTATCCATGAAAGATTACGTCTAAACAATAACAGTGAGTCAGCCAGCGGCCAAAGCACCCAAAACAAAGTGACGCAGCTTTTGAGTGTTACTATCTGTTTTGTTTTATTCTATGTGAGTTGCAGATGAGGTGTTAGAGAGGGAAAGCAATCAGATTACATTGTCCTTGTCGGATTTCTTTGGTTATGGAAAAAAAACGAGCGACGTGTGTCATTGTGGACAATTGCTCATCAGCCTGTAAAGAACGACAGAAAGTTGTGATGGTGAATGTTCAATAACTGGGTTAAAGGATGCTGATGTTTATCTAATGTAACACTGAAATTAAATGTCATCCTATCGTTTGGCTCTGGTTGGGCTTACGGCCAAATGTGACAAGTTAAGCAGCGTTAACTGTTTCCACATTCAACATTCCTGGTTGAGACAAACCAGAAAACACTTTGGTGCAGAAATCTAATCTAATGAGTGAGTGTTCGAAATCTTTTTTTTTTTGTTTTGTTTGTCCTCAGTGTGCAATGGACTGTAGAAAAAAATGCATTTCATTTTAGATCTACAGTTTCACATTTCAATTCACATGCTCATGTGTTAGCTATGGTCCAAACAGCGGCTACTCAGCTAAAAGACAGCTGGAAGTAAAAACAATTAGTTTTTTTCCCTGTGTTTCTACATTCTCTTCTCAAATTCAGAGAAAATGTCTGAAACCATTTTTATAATGTCTTCATTTTGTAGTTTCCAGAATCCTGATGTAAGATGTATGTATTCCTTACAGAGAAAGGTATTTGGAACAAGACTTTCTGACTACTTTTGTTATGATGGCATCAAAGACAGAAATAACTTACACTTACAGTACATTGAGGAGGGTTTATCGGTCTGTAATTAACCAAAAATAATTGTAAAATCCTGATTATTTCTCATTGTGTCATCTGCAAATACAAACTCGTTACCTTTGGAGCTATGCGGACTCTCTTGGCTCCTCGTGAAGTATTCGGTTTCTGCATGGAGGAAGCCGGGGTGAAGGAGGCAGATGGGGTTGGCAGGTACACAGAGGAGGCGACAGGGAGCTGGATTGGAACGAAGTAGGACTCGGTTCGAGGCAGAAGAGGTTTAATCCTTCTCTCTGGCCACGGAGGAGACACTGACTCAGACCACCAGCTTACTGATTTTTCACTTTGATGAACAGCTCTCTGTAACTCACCAGAAGTTGGTGTTTTCCTTGCTTCCAGAGCCATCCTCTTCTGCTGCTGTAAAGAAAACTTAAACGGTCACCAATAAACCAGCTTGGCAGCCTGACTGGGTTTGTACTATTACAGTGTTTGGGAAGCACTCAGTAGGTTCTGTCTTTTCATGACTGTCCCTCTGGAGGAACAATGGACAGTTTTATAAATGTAAATAATTAATATTAAGCTTCACAGCAACTTCAGCCTCTCTCCTTCTTACATCACTTCTTCCTGCAATGAAAGGATATCTCCCGACCTTTGACCTCCAGGTGCAGCTACATTCTCTGGCTACAGAAACATTGGTTAATAAAGAAGTATCTGATGCTTTTCATTTTTCTGTCTTTTCTGTCTTTCAGCTTCCTGCTGACTGACTGCTGTGAAATTAGTTTGGAGAACTGAAAAAGAAAAAGAAGGGGGGATCAGTCTTACTTGGTGTGGTAATAAAAGCATTGGGCCAGAAGCAGGAGCTGCCATTGAGTCACAACCAGGCTATAAACAGAGGATGTGAAGTAAGAAGCCAAACAAACACTTAATAAATAGAAAAACAGGGATTATTTCAGAGTGAAAATGATTCCATCCTCACCTTATACACCTGATCAAGAGTGAGGCACCGATTGGCTTCAGGACGGATAGTCCAGAAAAAGATTTTACCATCTGATGACGCCTCACGAACAAACATGTCATGCAGAGAAAGATTGTGACGGATGGAGTTCTGCAATCAGAAATAAGCAAAGATGTTTCAGGTCACTCAAATGATCAACTACAAACATCTCACAAAGGAAGGTGTTAAACCAGCACTTCATCACCTTCCATCCTGGTTTGGCCACCTCTCGATAGTAAGGGAAATTGTCCTCAATCCACATGTAAATCTCTTTCAGCGTCATCTTCCTGTTCCTCCTGCTGTTGATTGCAAACTGGATCATGGCCATGTAGGAATACGGGGGCCGCTCCATCAGCGGCTGCTGGACACTCCCTGCATTGGTATACATATTGTGTGCCTGAAAACAAACAGAACAAAAAACAAGACAGAAGCACATCTGAGCAGGTGGTGTAACTGTAGGAAAATCTGTGTGGTGGAAAACAACAACAACAACAAAAACCCATATCCTATTAATTTCAAGCCACTGGATGTTTTAGATTTGAAAATAAAAGAAGGAAACAACCTGATATAGTTTAAGTGTGAAGCAAATGAGGGACTACATTTGGAAATTTTCACATCTCAATTGTCAAATTGGTGTTTTCTTGTTAAAATGTTTATTTTACTCTAAAAAAATATCCATAACTAGTCTAAAAACTGTGTGGTTGCATTTTAATGGCAGAGACAATCTGGTTCCATTACAGGGAGTTCTTAAGATTATTTTCAGTCCAAATACAGCGGTCATTATTGTAAATCACTCTGTGGTGACATTTAACGAGACCGAATGGTTAATGGACATTCTAAGACAAGTCTGAGATCAGTATTTCTGTTACACAAACATTTGTTGACACATCAACACGAAATATCACAAGTTGGAGCCAAGACAGAGCAGCTGACCTGTGAAGTCTCTGATATTTGAATCAGGTTCTCCTCATTGCTCATCTGCTTTGCAGCTCCTGGTTCTAAGCCACATGTGCTCATTTTGCCCAACCACTGAATATTGGTGAGGCTGTCATCTAAACGGCTGCTGTTTGCATCCTTCATTACTGGTGAGAAACATGATTAAGAGCAGTCAAACATAAAAACACACTGCCACTTAGATATTATAAAGAGCAAAAACATTAGACACTATCATTAAAGCATGACTGTAGGACATAAAAATTCTGAGTCCTTACATGATTTGATTCCAGTGAGAGGTTTAGCTTCAGGAGAGTTGTGTATATGTCCTCCTCTCTCTGGCGGTCCAGTTGCACTCCTGGAACCAGATTCCCTTTTAGCAGCAGCCTGGCTAAGAGATCCACTGTCCTCGCTCACAAGGATGAACTTGTTTGGACCCTGGGGACCACATTCTTTGCCTTTAGCAGTGAGGGCTCCGATGACGCTTTGCAGATCTGCTGTTTTGGGAATAACAACCACCTGAGTGTCACACATGGAAGGGTGATCCATAATGCGGATACCATCTGGGAAGCACTGAATGGCAGCTGGTTTTGAAGGCTTTTTGCAGTCTGGTGCACCATCCTGTACGTCAGATGGCGTTGATTCATTTTGAAAGAAAGGTAATTTTCTTCTTCTGAGGATGAGGGGTCTCCTTGGGCTCCGTCTCATGGTCAAATCATTCAAATATCCCTTGAACTTCACTGGAATTCTGAACAAAAGAAAGAAAAGTACGACTATTTGAGTCAATATTGAGCAAAAAAATCTAATAATAAGATGGTAAATTTGATAGAAATCCTCTCGTTTAACATAACAGTGTGTATCTCGCTGTGCTAACTAGAATTACCGGTAAATCAACGTTTAAGCTGTTTAAAACTATACCGCTAAATAAAAACTGCTCCTATATAGATACACAAAGGAAGAAAACTATAACATACCGTTTTAGCAACACTTCTCGGAATGAAGTAAACTTCTACTTGTATTGTCTTTTTCAGCCCCGCAAATGCTTAGTTACACAGCCAAATATCGCTCGTTGTTATGTTTCCTGGTTACTAGCGCGTTTTAGACGTTACAGACTCCACAAACGTTAGCCAGTTTCATGTCTGCAGTTGCCGACGTTTCATTATGTAACGTTCTCTTGGCATGCAACCAGACTTCAAACACTTCCATACGCTAACGATAAAAAACCCTGATCTGATCAGGGGAGCTAGGATCTGATGACTAATCACAAACAACCGCATTATTACATTTATAAAACGTTTCGTTGCTTGACTTGAACTTAAAGCAGCGTTAAGCTAACGTTACAACCCGGCTATGTAGCTAACTGTCACCTAGGCGAGGTAACTACACTATTATAACAGGAAATCTTAAAAAACGAAGTCAGACCTTCATATTACTGCAATGTTTCCGTGCGGGTGGACTCCAACATGAAGTTGAACCTGTTGGTTCATATTCAATCCAATTAAAGATGGCGTGTTATGTTTACAAACGAATTTTATTGAGTGTTATTTACATGTCGACTGGTGGGTGAAGAGCGGTTTTGAATTTTGGCGCTGTGGGTGTTACCTCCGTCACTTTGGTCACGTGGTAAAGCATTATCCAATGGTAGCAAGACAAACAAAGCAGAACTGATCCGATAGGTGGCGGTAACGCACACGTATGCTGGTTCGCCGTTCACTAAGCAAAAGCAAAGAAGAAGAAAGGAAAACCGGGAAATTGAAAGAAACAACACAGAAAATATCTATATGAAGCGAAGGACTTATAAGCAGGATAACTTAATTTTGATTAGTACACTAAAAGCATGTAAACTCTTACCAAGCAAAGGATCCCAACATGGTACGTCGAGGAAAACATTCAAATAATTACTTCCTTTTGTGGGCATTTGAACTGCAAACAGCCTTGACTTGTTGGTAAAAGTCAGATATTGTAATCGACGCATAAGCTGCTGTGTTTTATTCTAATCTCAGCAGGTGTTTGGGAATGATTTACTATATTGATGCCTCGCAAAGTTTCAAAGACAGACAAGCCTGCCCTGCTGTTCCTGGAGCGGCCAGTGTGTGGAGCCAGACTCCCAAATGCGCCTGAGGTCCGAGCTGCACTCAACCCCAAAGACTTTTTCCCAGAGACACAAACTCAGAACAGCTCATCTTTTAATTCTTGGGTGAGTTATCTATTTAAAGAATAGTTCAAGTTTAATTCAGCCCTTTTATCAGATTATTACCCTGCTATCTAAGTGGTTATTTAACAAGTCTGCAGTTAAATAAATAGGTGTCTACTACTTGGTTGAAAACTACAACAGGCATCAGAGTTGATTAAATTAGGTTTGTTTTTGTGAGATAAAGAGCAACAGACACTTACATCTGTGCATCACTTAAATAACCATGATCTGCACCTGTGAGATCTGTGCTGATGCAGGGGATTCAATATTTCAATATTTCAATCTTTTAGGTGAACCCTGAATTCAACTGCACAGCTGCACCTGCCCCTGCAGTGAGGAGAGGGAGGAGAAGATGCCAATCTACCACAAGCATCCTTGACAACTGCAGTCAGCTGTCCAGAAAGAACAGCGTCTGCAAATTCCCCTCCTTATCATTTCACACTGGGTCATCAGACCAGTCTCGTAAACCAAAGAGTGCATGCACAAAGAGGGTTGGAGAGTGTACTGTGGCATCTGATGCCAGAAATCAACCACGGGGATCACGCCAAAATGAAAGGACACTTTCAAAAAAGTGCAAAGATACATCAAAGAGGCAGCTGGGGAAAAACAGAAAAAACACTGCTGAGACATTTCCTGCTGCATCCAACAGATGTTTGGAAATTCCAAAGATGCCATCTCCAGACGTGACAGAGAGATGCAGAATTCCAGCAGATGGGGCTTCAACACCTACGCCCAATGGGTTTGGCACCACTGAGGTCAGCAGTGTTGAGCCACCACCTGATGTGGACACTCCAAAAATAAGGCACGAAGGGAGCAGTTGTCCCTCCTCTCCTTTTGTACATTTACTGCTGGCTCAGCCATGTACACCACCCTGTAATCAACCATCTGATATTTTAGTAGCTGATACCCCAGAGAGGGATTATGGGGTCAAGGTGACTTGGAGGAGGAGAAGGGGTTTGATGTTGATGTTAAAGGAGAGGGGACATCTTTCTGAGTCTGCTACACTAATTCAAAGCATAGATACTTCATAAATTATGTTGTTAATCAGATACAATTCTGCCCTGTCCTTTTTAGTTACTAATGTTGAGAAAGTTAAAGACTACCTGGCTTGTATCACATGCTCAAAAATCAAAACCCAAATAAACATTTGAACCACATGTATCAGAATATCAAGGGTAGTCTGAAGCATCTTGTCATGCAACTGCTGCAAAAGAGGTGAGAAATAAACGTATAAGCAGAAAGATCTAAGTCATTGGTTCCTTTTTTCTAACACAACAGGGGAGTTAATGTTCCTGTGGACATTTCTATAGGATTCATCTTTTAAAAATTCTATACAAACATAAATATACATTACTGGTCACTACAACTAATCAATGTATTTTAATGTCAGGATAATTTATTTCTTGCTCTGTCGCTTCTTTGAATTTAATGTGATAATGGTGGGATACTGTAATATAAAAAATAAAATCAATCAACGCCTACGCTCTGCCTCGCTTTAAAGCAGCCACCAATCACGTTCCACCTAAAGACACGAATGACCAATAGCAGCCCCCGTTCTTTGCACGCTCGGTAACCATGGACAGAGTAACAGAGTTCTCCACAACCGCGTCCACAAAAAGTGCTCTACCTCTCATGAGGGTTTTCCTTAGCAACCGGGGATCAACATGAGTTATTACAGCATAAGGTGAGGAAAATGCATATTGCTGGCTCGCGTGTGTGTACGGCTGATGTTTTGCCGCCTGTGGAGCGAGAAGCGGAGTCGTGCGTTACCATTTTGTTTGGGAAAACTTAACTGTCGCCCATAACTTTTATTAAAGCAGCATTAAAGGCTGAGGCAGCTAGCGCTAGCTTCTAACGGTAATAAGCTAGCTCTAACAAAACCGCTGGCAATTAAAGTCAAGTTATAGTGAAAGCTTTGATTTTTACTGAATCTGACAAATGTTTTACTCCCGGAACGACAATCTTACCAAGCGAGGAGGCGATGCGTAACAGCGCAAAATCGCCTCAGACATCACTGACGAGCTAAAAGGGTCGAAAAGAGAAAACAGAAACATTAACAACATTTAGCTAAGGTTTTCTATTAATGTTTAGATTTTATAACTGCGTTAGTACAACCGTGGTGTTGTGGTAGATTAATGAGTTTAGAAAAAGATGAGCGAGCTCATCATATGTTGTACATTAACGACGATCTGTGCTTGTAGTTAGGTTTTTACGTAAATCTGTCTGTGGAGTACTTTTTTTCTTAAAACGCATCCATGTCCGGGCTAGACGTGCTGTTTTGCCCTTTATTTAACAAAAAATCCAAACCATAGATTGGTGTCTGATAATTTACAGTATAAGCTGATTTTCTTCCTCACAAATCTCACCAGATCTGAGTATAGAAAAGTGTGTAAGGAAGGAAAATCTGCCGCTGTCATGTCTGAACATGCCCTCATTCTCCCCCCCCCTTTTCTTTTTATTCTTTTGTGTCTGAGAGTTTGGGAAAACATGAATGTGTGGTTCATCTTACCTTATCAAAATGATTAACTGAGAGAAAATCTGTAGGATTTTTTTTTCTTCAACGAAGACTTGCTGATGTTTAATCTCAGACACGATCTTCTCATGCTACATACTGTTTTATGTTCGTTTTTATTGTTATCATGCAGCCCCATCTTGTGTCTAACAGAGTATTTGCATTTGTCTGTGCATGGTTAGAGTTATTGTGCACTATTTCAAATGTTGGAGCAGTGATCTTTCATCTTTCACTTTCCAGGGAGATAAAGATCAAAGTCACCACCGCCCTTTCCTGTTCCTGTCCCAGTCTGATCATTTGATTTGTAGCAATTTCTAAACTGCTCTCCCCTACGGTAAATGTTACAGTAGTCCCGGGTTGGAGCTTTTTCCTTCAGAACTGCCTTGCCTTGGTCTCATACATCCAACAAGGTGATGGAAACCTTCCACAGAGATTTCGCTCCATATTGACATGAAGCATCACACAGTTGCTGCACATCCATGATGAGAATCTCCCGCTCCACCACATCCCAAAGGCTGCAAACATCTGTCTCCCCCCCAGATGTTTGCAGCTTTGGGAGCATTCTGGATATTGTGTCAGTCTATTATGAACAACAGCAACAAACAAATTCCTGACCAGCACACCAGCTCTGTCGGCTAATTCGGTTTACATATGTTGTTGAATTAAATTGTATGAGTTTGATTCTTCAATATCGCCAATTTTCCCTTTAGTGTTTATCTTGAATATTTACTCCGTGTTCTGGTGACTACTGAGTCACTTGGCAGCTTTACGCAGTTTCAAATCCCAACGTGTGCATGCTGAGACCACACATGCGAGGAAGGACAGTTTTCATGACAGCATCTCAAGTGGCAAACACCGCTTACATGACGACAGTGAGGACGGGAGGCTGGTCAAGATTTGTGTTTAGCTTAGTGAGGGGTCATGTCTGTGTTGAACTAATGTAAAGAGCATTTGTGTCCTCATCTGCTTGGCATGTGAATACCCCCCCCCCATTTTAACTTACTGTTTGTTGAGTCCATATGATATTGGAATAAACAAGCCTTTGGATATTGAATTAGATGTGTTTTTGCTGGCTGTCCATTAGACTGCGGTTTGTTTTAGCAACTGGAAGCACAGCGTGTGGTTCAATGGTTTTTCCTGGAATTTAATGCTTAAGAGTTTTGAAAAGCATTTATGGCATTTGTTGCGTAAACACTTTCCCCTTGTTGAGTGCTACAGAACCAGATAAATTGGACCAAGGTAAAAGATATTGCTTAGCATCCATGAGGAATAAGGCAGTGCTCCTAGAAATCAGCTTGCATTTCTTCACTGTTGTCTAAACAAAGCAAAGCAACGTTGTCAGAGAACAATGCGGGGAGTGTGTTGCTTGGGGTTCCGTTGGGAAGCAGCATTATTATCAGCTCTTACAGTTTATTTCCATCATTTGTTTTGTGCTCAATAATTACTCCCACCGGTGACTGATTCCCCTGCTAATCAGCCATTGACTTATATACCATTTTACAGCTGTCTCTCTGGACAAACATGCACAACACAAACTTCCTTTTCTCTGTGATTTCTTTTTTACTCTCACTCTTGTAAATAGGCACAGAAAAACAAATTAAAGTCTCTGGTCTCTTAGCAACTAGATCAAGGTCCCTATTTTATGTTGTTTTTTTTTTCTTTAGAAAGAATAATCTATATATTTGATTTTTTATGGAGGTACAGGTTGTGCTGTTGTGTATTTCAGTGACAGACTAGTAATGTTGACTGGGTGTTCATATTTGAGAGGGATTTTGACCATTTAAAGCTCAATAAATTCCCTGTATTGCATGCAACAGGGATGCCAGGCTGTGCTTCTGTGGTTTGATATGCCGTCTGTCCTTCTGAGTCAGAGGAAATGAGCTACAACTGATTGCAAAGCCTCTCAGAAAGTTACTGGAAGATGGTTGGGGAGTACTTCCCTTATTCCATCCAGTGTCAGAGCTGGACATTTACAGTGTGTGGGGGGGCGGGGAGTTGGTAAGCCATACCAGGTCATACCTTATAAAGTAAATGATTGTGTTCCTCTTTTTAACGCGTCTGTGATGACATAAAAACACATTTTCCATCACCTGGATCGCCAAGTAAAAATATTTGCATGTAACAAGTAAAAAAAAGTCCATAAAAGGTAAGTTGGTTGGTTTGGGTGGAGTAGGTGGTGCTTGATGTGATAGGGGGATCAGTGACTGGTTCACTGCCTGCTGCTGATTGTGGACGGGATCCTTGTGTGGCTGACTCCATGTTGGCTGAGGTCAGACTGAGTCAGAGCTGTCCTTCCTCTCCTCCATCTCCTTTTTATCTTCATTTTTATCTCTCTGTATAAAATCTGACAGGATATTTCTCCACATTTTAACACTGTCGCTTATTTTAAATTCAACTAGCAACACTAGCCTTTAAATACTAACTTGAATGCTGAGGTACTCATTAAGCATTGCTTCTATTTCATTCTCAGCTCTGATGTGAAAATCTTAACTGAGATGATGTGCAGTCACTGATACACTTATTGGAAACTTAATTAACCATGAATGCCGTTTCCACTAATGGCCGTGGGTTGGTTTGTGTTTCAAAATTCAAAAACTTTCCATAAAAGTGCAGCCATATGGCAGTATTTTAAATGGACTTGGCATGTTTACATGTGCACATTTCCTTCTCCTTGTAAGTCTGAGAAGTGTATGTAGAAGTATAAACTTATATGTCTCTACTCCATCAGTATAACACCAATCAGTTTATCAGTTTTTTTAGCTTAAGATCAGGACTTCAGTTAGATTTTTCTCTTCACCCATTTTTACTTTTTAAATAGCAACAATAGGAGCTTTAGAAAAAAACCTGAAAGCCTCTGAAAAAGAATCACTTCGGTCTATGTTCATGCGGTCATTCCTGCTTTCTGAACTTGGCCGACCTTCACATCTCCACTTCTCCCTCTCTCTCTCCGTCCCTGGCGGATCTTTACAACACCCTGACATTCAGCACCGTCTCCTTCATACCTGTCTGTCGCTGAATCCCCGTACGTTGCTTGAAGTGTGAAGTCATGGTAACAGCACAAGCCTGGCGACCTCATCCTACCTCAGCCCCGAGTGGCTGCTACTCCCAGGGGTGGGACGGCTGTGTAGCTACTCTTCCACAGTGAAATTTCACAGAGATCCTCTGCTCTGTCTGTCGGGCAGAACTGCACGGAAACTTTGACCACAAGTAAATGAAGGTTTAGGACTAGATTCCTGCATTTGCATCAATGGACACGGTCAAGCCTGAGCCCGTGTACAGTCGCTGGTCGTACAGGTAGCTGCACCTACATCTTTATATTTAAGTGTTATTTTGTGCTATTTTATCTGCATGCAAACACTGAATTTGGTAAAGAAAAGATCATAAGAAACAATCATTTTTATTTGTGTAAAGAAACAGTGACCTTTGGCAGACGTGAGATCAGCATTACTATGTTTCTTCCAGTCATGGCCCGATGACTGTCCTGCAGTCAAACTGTGCCTCTTGCTCATGTTTCTGCCACCATGTTGTTACTTATTCAGAACATGAGGCTGTGACTGTGTTTGCTGTAACCAGAGTCGGCGATTTGTGTCTTTTTTTCCTTGTGTGAATGTGTGCTGTCGGCTGCTCTATCAGAACACCCACGTAACTAAAGATGCTCTTAGGAATGCTTATCCAACCCGTTATAGGTACTGTAAAACACAGTGTCTTTGCGTTTTAAGATGTTTCTTCTTGTTTGGATCAGCTGCGACCAGACAAAAGATCCAAAACTCTTCACACATTATTTCCTAAAAAGCTGCAGTGCTTTATGGATTTTACAGCATGATTAAAGAAAGTCATTTCTGTGGAACTGAGAGGGTTAAAACTTTGTTCAAGGAAACTGGGACAAAGATTTATGAGACATATTCACTTAGCAGCACAACACCAAATGGACTTAATGATGCCTTCCATCTTTGTGTTTCTTGACTTGACATTGTTTATTCAGAAGTGTCTGTTGACTATTTAATGCCATAATAGAGAAAAGTGCTACGCAGAGAGTGGTTTGTGTGATTAGCATCATGATATGAACTAGATGAGGGGACTGATTAAGTGAAGTTGGCAGCTGTGTGGCATCTAGAAATGTTGTATTTATTGTGTACTTATCCGACTTGAAGACACTTCCTCATTTAGGCATTGAGATGTGATGCTTCCGTTTTGTCATTTCATCTCTTCTTCTGCAATAATTTAAAAATCATTACATTTAGAATAGGGGTGCAACAATATATGTAATCGTACCGAACCATGTCTGTATCAAACAATATAAAATTATTTATGAATTTGTCCTCTGATGATGTGTTCAGGGTTGAAAGCTCAGTGGATCTGTGCTCAGCCGCTCCACTCAATGTCTCCAGCATGCTTTCACTGAAGCAGGAGTCATCCTAACAGAATATTTTCTGTCATTTATTGTTCATATTACCTGATAATTGAAAAATCTGAAGGCCATCCATCATTTTAAGAGATTACAACACATGTTTGAAAAAAACTTCACTAAAGTGTTTTAACAAATGTTTGTAATTAATTTGAAAAATACAGGTTAAAAAAGGCATTAAAATTAAGTTTTTTGTATTGCAAAAATATTGAACTATGACACTAAAGTTTTGAACTGAACCGTAAATTTTGTGTATTGTTGCACCCCATAATTTAAATGTAAATAAAATAAAACAAAGCAACATACTGATAAGACTTAGGGATGTTTCAATGCTTTTTTTGTTCTGATACTGATACATTGGGTTTAAGCATCTGCCAGTACCGAGTACTGATCCAATGCTTGTGTTATTTTATTTGGAGTGCTTTATATTTACAATTTAAATAAATTCTATTAGTATACACTTTGATTTTTTTACTATTATTTAATGGCCACAGAGCTGTTTTTATTATTGAGTAGATCAACTCAAATAAAATAATTTCTATTTAAAAGATTCTTGGATTTTTTTTTAACTCTTAGACTGCTGCTACTATCAATGTTAATTCAAAGGATTAATGAAGCTGAGGCATGCAGCTCTGTGCTGATATATTGCACATTACAGTAGCAGTCACTAGCACTAATGCTAAATGTTACCAGAACAGACTCATGTGCTTCTCCACCGGCCAATTCAAACTCAAATTAAAAAGGTTAAACGACTGTCTAAAAAAATGCCTTAATAATCCAGAAATGCTCAAAATAAGTTTTCATAAAGAAGCGTCATTATGAGAATGAGAACCAAAAACTGGAAATACTTCTGGTTATCATGGACACTGCTCGAGGAGAGAATCGTCACAGGCCATTTGCATGTGGTATAAGGGTGATAAACTGCACAACGCAGACGTAAATTGTTCATTTGTGAATGAGTTATAAAAGCTAAACTCTTGATATGGGTTATATGCTGCCTTCTTTTGTTAAATGTTAGAGCTGGGTTTAAAAAAATCTAAGATTTGGATCAGTTCAAATTTAATTAATCTTGCAGTATAACGATTTATAAAACTCAGAAATTAATTTTTTATATATTTCCTTACATGGTGACAACAGTGACCCTGATGTTCAACAAGATCTTAGCATATACAACTAAAAGGCTGCCTATGTCACTTCTCTCTCTGAGACAATGCCACATTCGGATCTTTTCATTTACCATTGCTTTACATTCACCTGTAAACTCTTTATCAGCTTCTCACCTCAGCACTTTAACAACGTACATGGGCTCTGCCATGTTCAACAAACCCTGAATGTTTTCTAAACAACAGGAAGTGACATTATCCTCATGGACTTGGTTATGTTGCACTGAAATCTGTAAATGAATTGAAATCAGGCTTTTGGGAATCCAATCAAGTTGATTCAGGAAATAAGTGGTGATACCCAGCCCTATTAAATTGTGTTACAGCATGATTCTATAGGAAGTGTCTGGTTGCTAAACTGACCTGCCTGCAGGATGGGACTTTTAAGAATAATTGGAACTTCAAAGAGTGAGAATGAAGTCTTGTAAAATGTTCCTTGTCAGGAAATGATTGTTTAAAACTGGAGGAAGAAACACAAGCAAACACACCCATCACTACAACGGCATCACAGCTCCAAGTGCCGCTGAGAAGGACGGGACGGGTCATATTTCTGCCAACATTTCCGCATAAACACACATTATTGTGCACACATTCACACAGATGTGTGACCCACGGCTGCCTGAGGAAATGTGCAGACTTTTAGCACATCTCCGGGCGTTGGCACGCCATCTGTCTGCCACTCGGCGAATCTTCGCAGCATCGTGGCAAAGGCCTCTAATTACGCGACTGGAGGTTTTTAATCAATTCTGATAGAGGTGCGCTGTTGTCACAGCCACCATCTCCATGGTTACCGTGGCGTAACACACAAGGAAGGGATAGCGGTGGCGTGTCCGTCTCATGTCACCCAAGCTGTGATGGACTAATGAAACATTAATCACTCACAGCTGTTATGAGACTTCGTGTAACTAAGTTTCTGTGTGTATTCGTGTATTCATGGTTGATGACATTTTCTCAGCCTCTTAACAGTTTAAAGCATCTGATATAAAACAAAAGACAGTGTCTTTAGATTTGACATGGTTTACTGCTGGCTTTTCTGAGCATCACAATGATTAATTTTATGATTAATGTTTTGTAAAGTTATTTCCTCATTTAACTTTCCTTGTGTCCTTTTTTTCTGGTTGTGCCCTCTCATCTGAAGACCCTCCAGCTCTGCCAGCTTCTCCTCCAATTCAACATCAAGGTACAACAACACCCACAACACATTTTAGAAGCTCCATTAAGTATTTTAGTGTTTTTATATTTATTAAAATACATTCAATTAGTCAGAAATCACTGGGATCATCATTTCACCCAGTCCAAAGTAAAATGTTTTTCTTAATAAATAAATAGATTCACTAATCACAATATCAAAGATAGCTATTACTTATTTCATAAAAATACAGGGCAAATAAGAAAAGCACTCTGTAAATAACAATGACAATATCCCTAACTTATGAACTTTGAATAGTGTGAGTAGAGTTTTTTTCTCATCTGAACTGGTTTATCTTTGTTAAATTAAGATGTGCTGCGGTTCTAATCTGACCATATTCACTTTCATGCCAAACCTTAAAGCCCCCACAGTAACATGCAAACGGCTCGGCACGGGGCCTTCAGCCAACTATTTCCCCACCGGCTGAAGTGACATTTTCTTGTGTAATTCAGAAGTCACTCTCCTGTTTTTAAGGTGCCATAATGGCCTCCCAGGGGACCCATCTGCCCGCCAGTAGCAGCAGTAAGGACACTTAATGAAGGATTCATTAGTGATGATAGGACACTGACAGAAGGTGGCAATATCATCATTCAGTACCTGCTGGTGACTGATGGACACGGAAAGATCTCTGACTAGTTTATTTAACACAGAGAACAGAAGCCTGATGTGAAGATGTCTCATCCCATCCGTCAGTTCATCTCAGCAGAGCATGTCTTTTTTTTGTACAAACAAATACATGAACAATGTGACATTAGCATTATTGACATGTACACAACAACATCAATTAATAGGGGGATTAGTGCTGCTCCTATTTAACTCTTGAAACGTACAGTTTTTCATCATCTGCAGTTTAGGATGGAACATAAAAACCAAAGAGGGGCAGCGCTGGCTGAACATTTCTTAATTGACAAGAGGGGGAAACAACAAAACCAAAGCATACAGGTTTATACATTACATAATCAAACACATTTCTCCATTTAACCAGATTTTACAGCCATTCATTTAACATTGGATCAAGTCAGCATTTGGGACGATAGTATCTGCAAGATTTACATGAATAATCACTAAAAAATTAACTTGAAAACATTTGTCCAGAATAATTTAACTGCTTTGAAAAGCCGTAACGTATGTAAAAGATTTCCTACTTGTCCACATTTACACCAGCAAAGATTGGAGGTATGTGGGTCTATTTCTTTAAGTCTAGAGGGTGTAATCTAAGCTCTATGAATGATTTTAAGTTGGATTAGCCTAAATGTAACTGATTTGGAGGCTGCATTAATATTTCCCCACTCTGCAGAAGTCAGTGTAACCCCCAAATGTTCCCATTGCGACTCTGTTTTGGAGTTTCTGTTTGGGGGAGAGAAGAGCAGCCACTTATAAAAGCCTAAGACTCTGTTTGTTAATAAGAATTTAAGTTTTCATGTCCCGTCATTTAAAGATTTACTCCAGAGGAAGTGAGCACGGAGAAACGAGCGGCTGCAACCTGCACATTACATCCCTGACTTGTATGTACTTGGATGTGTTTGACACTCAGAGCTTGTGTAGGTCTCTGAGTCAGATCTGACGACGGCGACTTCTGCTGTTGTCCTGCTGTCTCCTCACCGTTACTAAGCATCGTGGGCCCAGTCCCTTCAGATAATGTCCAAGGCCTCCTTTCAGACTAAACAATGCTTGTTTTTCATCCTTTTCTCTTTCCTCTAAAAATCGATGTCATAGATTGAGTCATGCCGTGTAATCACCCAGGTTGAGCTTTGCTCTGCGGTCGCTGACTTGACTTGTCTTTTACAGAAACAACTGTTTAAAGAGGCAGCGTCCAACTAAAGCAAAGGTCAATGACAGAAAAAATGAATATTAAAATTGTTACTACTGGTATCTAATCACCTGGCTAGGAACATTGTTTTTGTTGTCTTAGAATATATAAACCAGAGGCAGTTTATCATGCAGAAGCATTCAATTTGATATATTTTTTTAATTATAACAGAATCAGATGTTGGCTTAAAGGGTTTTATATTGTGACCTTATCACCTGCCCTGCCTATACCTATAAACGTCATTTATGATGTAAGTGGTGTGATTAGAAAACATACGATCAGTTCCTATGCATGTAGAGATGTGTGTGAAATCCTGCATGATGTTTTCTGGTTTCCTCCTGCAGCGGTGTTGAGGATGACAGCGCCAGCCTGATGCAGCAGAAGCTGGAGAAACAGGTGGGGAATTCAACTTTTCTACTTTTGCTTTGTTTGGTGCAGTTGTTTGTCAGTCTCAGTTCACGTGCAAACGGACGATCCAGTGGACCAAATACGATGTTTTCCACGATAAAGCATCAAGAGGAAGAAGGAAGTGATGAGGAGCATGGTTTGGCTAGGAAGAAAAGCAAGGTCAACAGCATGTGTTAGAAGAAGCTCAGGTCAAAACAACAATGAAAAGATTGGAAAATGTCGCATGGATAGACATGGAGTAACAATCAGCGGTATGGTACGTCTCCGGTGTATACTGTTTATTTGCAGTGAAGGAGCTGGAAAAAAATTCCCTCTTTCAAGAATCCCAGTTTTCTTCTTCTTCCTGCCGATCAGTAGTTTTTTTTGTGGGAGCATCAGCAAGCGGTTGTTTTAGCCATGTGACGCTGTCCGAACGGTTTGGTTTGCTAGTCAACTCCAGTTAGAATGCAAACCAAAGGAAGGTGTGAAATTTGGGAAATGCCTCCCCTACCGAACCCAGCCCCCCATGAATGCCTCCATATTCCCCACATCGCTCCCATATTCCATCACTCATTTCTGTGACTGTCATTTCCTCCTGAGTGTCTGTGAGGGTCTTTATCCTGAACCTCTGGAATCTGTTCTCCACTATCTAACACATTAGGCAGAGGGAAAGCAGGAGAGCTGAGTTCACAGGGAGTGGAGGATTTAGTGTGAGGCGCCTGCCTGCCTGTGTGTGTGTATGTGTGTTTATGTGTCCTATGGTCCAAATGTGGCCGACTTGTTTCAGCTCAGTCCAAACAGCCTCTCTGGAGAGTCATTTCCGCTCATGTACCTCACCAGGACAAACATACTGTCTCCAGGGACAGAAACAGGGAATAAAGGTGGAAAACCTACAAAACAAGTTCATATATTTCCTTCCATTCTTTCCCACATCTCTTCATATTCTCTGACTGCCTCACTTAGAGCACACCTCCCTGCCTCTCTTCTTTCTCCCTGACTCTCTCCCCATATCGCTCGCCTGTTCGGGTTTTAATGACTGCTCATTCAGTTAGCAACGGTGGCTGCACACACACACACACACACACACACAAACACACACACTCTGGCGCTTGGTATTTGGCCGAGAGGACCACGTCATGCAGAAGAGGCCGTTAGTTTATTGATTCTCAAAGTGGGCTCCAGAATGAGGGGCGTAGAGACGTGCCCAGCGAGAGCGCCGTCCATTCAGGGGACTTAATTCTTCATCTAACGGTTGGGCAAATGGGATCTGTGAACAGTTTTGGGCAGACCATTTCTTGATAACAATGGATCGGGTCTGTATCCTCTATTTTTCTCACATATGCTTTTAATGTTTTATAAATGTGTGGATAAAAGCTTGTTCCTGTGGGAAGCACCAGTTTTCTCTCTTTATAATTTCCCTTTTCTTTTTGTTATCACCACAAAGAAACTCTATGCAAAGACATGTCTATACGTATTAAAATCAAGCTTTAATCTATAGCTGTATTGTTTCCAATGTTTTGGTTAACAGGAAAGTCTGTGAATGCCTCAGTGAAGTCACATCCTGATGTGTAAATGCCAAGTTCTCAGCCTTAAAACAACTGAACTGGAATCATATAGCTTTCTGCAGGGCGAAGATTTGTTCATTTGTCTTAATTCAGTTTTTAATTTTAAAAAAAACTTTATTTTTTTGTTATTTACACTTAAATTTCTGCTAGTTTGCCAGCAATAAGCAGCATCACTTAATTCAACAATGTCTCAGAAACTGTAGTGCGTAACTCTGGGAGAAGTTATTATGGATAGTTTACCTTTTAAATGCAAAAACCATTTTTAAATGACTTTTTTTTTTTTTTTTCGTTTTTGTTAGATGAGAATATTTAAAACAAAATCTCACACAAGCATTTTTCAAACAACCATAAGAGCAGTAGTTGTCATGCTGGAGGGAAAAACAGATGTGTTAGCATAATGATGAGGAGCTATGGAACGCTTTTTTTGTCCGGTACATATGAGATGAAGCTTTCTGGTCTCTTCCAGCTCACTACACAGCATCACTTAACTGGACTTGTTGTGCATTTGGTACACTAATTAACGTACTTGCATAATCCATGGGCTGCTCTGACCATACTGGGGAGGGGGGTGTACATGACCACAGTGAGTTTTCTGGAGCACAGTGCATCAAACCACAAAACCTTATTCAGACCAGTTCTGTGAATTCTTCAGGCCTAAGTCCCAGTTAACCGCTGATCACAATTTGGTGGATTTGACATGGCTCCCAAATTGACCGAACAATGTTAGCCTTTTGTGTGTACATTTTTGTTACTTTGGCCATTTAATGTGAATTTTTTCCTCTCTTTGGCCTGTTTTGTTGTGCGACTCATCCCAATGTTGACTTCACCTGCATTTGACTGTGTTAAATAAGATGAACCCGTTTCTTCTTTTGGGTCCAAAGAGGATTTCGTCCTTGTTATATAGACTTTATTCTGTAATTTGTACTGTTTAGCTGATACGGCAAGTACCAGAAGTATTTTTATGCCATTTTATACATTCCTTGTCCCCAGATGATCAAATAGACAGTTTTTGTTTTCATTTGACAACTCAAAGGATTAAAGGGTAGTTTTCCTCATGCATGGTAAGGCCTGGGGAATATATTCAAAGAAGGGTCTGTGTTCCTTTTGTTTGGAAACTATTTATACAACTTTGACATCCAGGATGATGTGTGCATGCTAGCAGGTGTATGTAAATAAACATTTTGAACTCACACTGGCAGATTCAGCAAAGAAACGCTAGAAACACAATTATTACGGGAAGGGGGAAAAGCTAAGGAGAACAAAAGAAGAGCAAGAGATAGGACAAGAGTTGAGAAAATACTTTTTTTTTACTGTTAGGAGAGGCTCACAGTACAGGTAGGATGCAAGATGGATCCCGAATTAGCTGTTGATAGGGGTTGCATCAGTGAGAAAATAGTAAAAGTTCAATAGTGTCTCTTTATTCAAATATTTTTATTCAGTCATCTAAGCAAAATAATAACAAATTATGGACAAATTGTGGTTCTTGTGGTAGTTAAATGGGATTCATTTAATGTTAACACTGGAAAATATGTGTTCATATACAATGTAAGGACCAGTTTAAATATGAATTAGTTTCATCGATTAAGAAATAATGTCATTGATTAAATATGTCCATGCCTAACCGTTACAGGTCAATCTAAATCAACCTTCTCTAAACTTGTGAATGCACGTTTATCTATTTTTTCTTAAACACGCTGTTTTCGAACAAGTGAAAAATGCGTGTCTGAACCATGAATGGACCTTCAAATGTCTTGGTTTAATGGCTGCTTGTATCTGAACATGTTTTCTTCATCATCCTGTGCATATTTAAACATCATCTGACCACAACCCCACCTAACACATGCCAAGTAATTTACTCACCATGGTTGATAGATTTTGTTTCAATAAATTGCTTGAGACAGATCAATTATTGCTTTATTGTACATAAATGCCCAGATTTATTGTATAATATTTATGTAACATGAGCTATTTAAAAAAATATTAATTCCACCCAAAAGTTGATCATCTCAAAGTTTTTGTGGGAATTATTATAGTGCCACCAGGGGGCAGAAGAAACTTTATGTACAGCATCCTCCTTGTGGTTTATTGACTCTTCTCCAATGTTGAATGGATGCATTTTAACATGTGTATAACTCTTTTTCTATTCCCATAAAAGTAGGAATTGTGTATTCCTGCACATTGTCTGAAACTCCGTGCCGTCTGTTTTTTTGCAGAGAGCACTGCTGGAACAGAAGCAGCGGCGGAAACGTCAGGAACCGCTGATGGTCCAGCCTAACACAGAGGCTCGGCCCCGGCGCTCCAGGATGCGGCGCGGTGAAGAACAGGCCCCGCTGGTAGAATCTCAGATCAGCATTGCCAGCGATGTCATCATGGATGGTAGGAAATATGATTAAGCTATTTAAGTCTCATGGATCTAGTTTTGCACAGAAAAAACTGATTTATTTATGTATTATAAAGTACGTCACGTACAGTTTTTCATCATCTGCAGTTTAGGATCGAACATAAAAACCAAAGAGGGGCAGCGCTGGCTGAAGAACCGCTCTAAAGAGTTATTTTTTAGATCAAGCTTCCTGCCACCGCTGCTCAGGGTGATACATGAGAGACAACAAAGGAAAGGCTAAAAAAGTCAGGAACACTGCAGGCTGCTTTTTCATTCCTGTGTATTTATAGTAGATCCCATCTAAGTAGGTTACATAAGTTAAGTTATACTTTCACAACATTGTTTTTTCAGTCTGGGTTTTTGATATATAAAACATTTTTAAAGAACTGTTCTTTTTTTGAAATTTTCATTTTGTGGTTCATTTAACCCCTTGATGCCTGGTCATTTTATTTTATTAGATTAAATTAAATCAATTTTTTATCACCTGCCCCTCTCTAAATCAAAATGCAAAGATAGATGGTCTGTTAATCAGTTGCTTGAACATTAACTCTCAGTAACAACAGAATCAGCTTTCTGATATTCATTTATAAGTTACAAAATAGCCATCTTTCATCCACTTCATAGACTACATATTCTACATTTATACATTTTCTTAAGTTGAAAAATATTTACACACATCTTCAACTCTTGTGTAATGAATTTCACGATTCAATGCAAATGTTGGTGCCCTGATGATGTTAAGGGGCTGATTAACTTAAAACCCAAAGTTAGGAAGCCTCTCAGGACACCTCTGTGTATTGTAGTAGTGCATGCTGTGAAGTGACATGCAGCCTTCCAGTTAAGAGTTACAACAGAAATTTTAGAAGGCTGGAATATTTCAGCCACTTTGATTTGTTTGGAGTTCAACCATGAAGAATATTTGGCAGCAGTGTCTTAATATCTTTTAATAGTTTAATTTGATATTTGCTAAAAACAAACAGCTGTAGTTTGTAACTACTTCCTTCCCTTGTGGCAGGCATTGATGGCCCCGCAGCTTTCCTGAGCCCAGAAACTCCTGATCTGGGAATGAAAATACAAATCATGTCAGTGAGCCAGACCCACCCTCAGTCCCCCAAGTCCCTCTGCCAGCCCCCTTCTCAGCCCCTGTCCCCCGCTGCCGAGGAGGCAGAGAGGGACGGAGACACGGAGACCCTGTTAGAACCCAAGATGGATATCCATGAGATGCTTCAGGAACAAGGTGAGGTCCTTTTGACCTGATAACTCACTGTGTTGTAAGAGAAAGTGGTCAATTTTTATCTTAGAACTAGAAGTCAAGGGATGAGCCGGTGTTAATGACACAACACACAACTTGGACCTTCAAACTCTTTTTAACAAAGACACAACATCGGTTCTCATTTCTTTGTTGCCTCAATGGAGAATGAGCAGTATGTCCTGAACAATCTGAGAAAGTAGTATCAGCTTGTTGTTTTGTTTTTGTTTTTTTTAAATAAAACTATCTGCAGATGAAAACATTCTGAAAGTTGTGTCTTAAAATTTTAAAGAAAAATATCCAGCTAAGACCCTACAGATGCATCTGGACCCTCAGATCCAAGTCCTGTTTAGTGAATGACTGCTGAGATTCACAAGGAGGGAAAACGGGCTGAAATAGACCACATGACTCCAGAATATAAATCCCAATTTGACGTTTGGGTCAAGTCATCATCGAGTACAGAGAAAGTCAGGAGAAAGATACAAAAGGGAGGTTTTCTTCTAAGTCTGGTTAGTCCTGTGACATATGGTCAGGTTCAACCTAATATATAGTTAAAATATATATAATTAAACATGTTTTTATACATTAATTCATACTGACATGTGGAAGGGAATAAACATTACCGTCTACAGCTGAGCGAGGGTGCTCTAGCTTTATGACAACTATAAGCTGCTGAATGGATTCAGTGATGTGGAATGAGATGGGGAAGCTTTGTTAACTTGCTTATGCTATTGCATACTTCCCCAGTAATCTCCCATGTCCCAGCTTTCTTTTGAGGCCCAGATTATACACACAGCCTTTGTAGTTTTGGTGATATACTTCATTATTTCAGACAGGAAGCAGGAAAATACTTTTACATTTCAGATATTTCCATCGCAGCAAACCGTCACTGGCCTCTGATTCGAAGTTGAACATCTGATTACATGTGCATGAGTGCATGACTGGAATGTCAACCTGATTATTTAGGATGGATTTTGGTTTAAATCCTTCTCTAAAAGCATTCAATTCACCAAAATTCAAACCTTTTTAAAAAAAATGTCCCCCTCCCTTGTGTTTAAGAACCAAAATCTTTGTCCCCATGGTAGAAGAGATCCTTATCTGTGATATCAAAGAATTCTGCTTCATCAATTTCTGAAGAATTGATTTACCACTTGCGTTAGTGGTTGCCACATATCAAAGAAAAGGCGGACAGATTAAAGCAGAACTAAAGAAACCTCTGGAAACACATGTGCCTGGTCTCTTCCGTCAGGTCTGTGTGGAAGTATGAACTTTGATGAAGTCAGCGACAACGAGGAAGATGTGGAGGAAGAGCAGACGCGTTCGATGTCCACTCATACGGACACCACCAGGCCGGCCTCAGCCGCTAGCGGCAAGGACATCCCGGTGAGTTATTTTTTACCTACAACTGGTTTATTTTCCTCACACAAACACTAAATATGAAAACAAAAACCTCCTGGACTCTTAATCCCACTCAGGAGGTGGTGATCCCTGGATCACCCACAGCCGAAAACGTCCTCACAGATGTAGCTAACCTGGAGGAGTTCGTGCTGCGCCCCGCGCCCCAAGGCGTCACCGTTAAATGCCGCATCACTCGGGACAAGAAGGGCATGGACCGCGGCCTCTACCCCACCTACTTTATGCACATGGAGAGGGAAGACGGCAAAAAGGTAAGCCATGTCCCAACCCCAGCGCCCCTTGTTTAATATCCCAAACGCTACTTTTGTACATTAATTTTTCTTTTTTTCCAGGTGTTTCTGCTGGCAGGGAGAAAGAGGAAGAAGAGTAAAACCTCCAACTACCTGATTTCAGTGGATGCTACTGATCTGTCCAGAGAGGGAGAAAGCTTCGTAGGTAAACTGAGGTAAAAACCTTTCTCTTTAAAGCTGCTTGATTTTATTTGTTCAAGTTTCTATTTAGTCTTTTATCAGATGGTGACTCACTAGCACATAAACTCCAGCTTCAGGGCAGAGAGAAGCCTTGGTTTGTAAGTAAAGTGCTGAATCAGGTTCAGAAGAAGGGAGCAGAGATACAGTAAGATGGAGAGGATTTTACCTGACAAGTCTGGCCTGAGACCGCCTTGTGGTGTAGAAAACCTTTCGAGGGTAGGTAACAGTGTGGAGACCTAGGTTTGATTTAGGTTGAGTCTTTTGATCAAACACCACAGCATCTGTTTGACTGTTTGCAAAAGCCACGTTTTCACCCAAAGGGTCCAGCGCGGGGTGTGATCACAGAAATCTGACCCTTCCATTGGTGTCCCAAACTTACTGATCCGACCCTGAATTATGGAATTTGAAACACTGCGATCCACTGATTGGTTGAAAGAATCGTGACTTGCACTCATTAGAGTGCAAAGCAGGGACAGCTGTTTAACATGCGCTGGAGTTTTTGTTGTTAAAGCCCAGAGGAAAGATTCTCCTCCTTTGTTTCTGAGCAGGATCCTCTGTGGAAGTGGGGCTGAGCGACCAGTTTTCTCATGCTGTAGTGTGACTGTACCTGTACAGGTGCTTTTTCTGTTCATATGCTGGATGGCCAGTAGCTCCATGGCCCAGGAGAAAAGCTGAGATTTGTCCTGGAAAAAAATTGTCCTGAAAAAGTCTTAGATGCTACTTTCACGTGTTTTCCAGAGAACGTTGTCCCTTCTGTTTGTTTTGCTCCCAGTCTAAACAGATGGAAATGTGACTGTGTTTGTCTATAATGAGTCCATTAAAGCACTTGTTCCCAAACGTTTTGAGCCATGACCCCCAAGATGACATAAAGGGATGTTGGTGACCCTCTGCTCCGCAATGACAATGATTAATTATACCGTTATTAGCCTGGTCGTCCTACAGGATCCTCTACGCATCAGGCTTGAAAACAGTCTGTTGTCAAAAATAAGGAAGATTAATGTTGATTTATGCATTAATGTGTTAAAGAATAAAGGTGTTAGATTTAGATTTATCTATTTGTTAATGGTTTTTATTTTGACAGCCATGATAAAATTTAGGGCTGGGCCAATATGCTTCCTCCCAAAGAACAGAGGGGGAGATTTGTGTTAAACGGGAAAAAGGATTTGTGTTAAAGGGGCCCTTTAGAAAAATAGTTTGGAACCACTGCCAGACTATCCAGTATAAGGCTTTAGTCACATGAATGTGGATTGTTTTTGTATCAGGTCCAACCTCATGGGCACCAAATTCACCGTGTATGACAGCGGCACCAATCCCTGCAAAAACCCCGGGACTCTTTTGGAAGAGAGCAACACGCGGCAGGAGCTGGCTGCCATCTGCTACGTGAGGAAAACTAAACCCCAGCATGGTCAGGGTTCCCTTTCATCTTCCTTTGTTACAAGCGTGTCTCGCTCTTGTGTCTCTGAGCAGGAAACCAATGTGCTGGGGTTCAAGGGGCCTCGCAAAATGACCGTAATCATCCCGAGCATGAACATGAACTTTGAAAGAGTTCCCGTAAGGCCTCAAAACGTGAGTCTATACACATCGGAGTCGAGTTCATGTCCAAGAAGTGCAGATGTAGAAGTGCACGAGCCGGGATGATGACAGCTGGGTGTGTTTGTGTTGCAGGACCAGGAAAGCCTCCTGGGCAGGTGGCAGAGCCATTCTCTTGAAAACCTGATTGAGCTGCACAACAAGGCGCCGGTGTGGAACGACGACACCCAGTCTTACGTGCTGAACTTCCACGGCCGCGTAACACAAGCTTCTGTAAAAAACTTCCAAATAGTTCACGACAACGACCGTAAGTACCTCTGCTTCCGTATTTATAAACCCCACATTATGAGATACTGACGCCGGGTTACCCTGTCCTGCAGCCGACTACATCGTCATGCAGTTCGGTCGCGTGGCCGAAGACGTCTTCACGCTGGACTACAACTACCCTATGTGTGCCCTTCAAGCCTTCGCCATTGGCCTGTCCAGCTTTGACAGCAAGCTGGCCTGCGAGTAGAAGCTGGCGCAACGTCGAAAAAACCTCAGCTCTTTTTAATTTCTTGTCCTTCATTTGTACAGTTTTAAAGAGTTTGTGTGTCCGTTTACCCGCTGAGGAAAGCAAATGTCATTTTAAAAGGGAAAAGTCAAACTCTGGTTCATCGCTGCTGCTCATTAAGAGAAAAAAACCTTATCTGCAGAAATGTGATGTTTGTGTTGCCTTTAAGTAGAATCTTAGTTGGTGTTTTAGCAAATGAATGAAATGAAAGCATGAACGTTTAAATATGGGAACGAGGCCTTTCCTTTGGCGCCATCTGCTGGCCAAACCTGTTTTTTTTACTGTGACAAAAAACATCTCTATTTTATCCAGTTAGCAATGTAATCTTTTCTTTGTAATTTGTTTACATCTTTACTATACTTACAGCGAACTGAAATCATTTGCTTCTAACCGTGCTGTTTATCCTGCGTGAAAGGTCAATGTTTTGTTTTGTAAATAAGTTGTTTTTTTCTCTCGTGTTGGTAATTTTACTTTTGTCTTAGACAGTTAGATTGTCACAAAAAAGAACGCATAAATGCAGAATTGCACATTTTAAGATAAAGAGTACGCATAATGTATATAAATTACAGTGTAATGTCTTCGTATTTTGACCCGTTTGTATCCGTCTTTAATCAGTTGTGGAATATTAAATATCACCTCAAGATTTGGGATTTTAAGAATGGATGAAAATAAGGATTAAAACACTAAAGAGCTTTTATTTTCTTTGGTAATGTATGTTTTTATTGAAATAAATCTAAACATCTATTGAAGTGTGTTGCATTCACTGAAAGGAACACTTGGGAAAAACACACACTTTTATTTAACAATTAAAGTAAAACAAACTATTAAACATCTGCTGTAACATGAAAACAACAAAACAACCTTCTTTCCAGTGATTATAACTCTTTAAGTAACTAGAAGTACTTCTGAGGACTCGATTTTGTAATTAGTTTTTATCCTTTGCTTAAAGGATTTTTATTGCACATGAATATTTTCTATATATTTCACATTATTTCTAAATAAACAGCTCAATCTACTCATAATCAGACATGGTGAACATGAGAACTTTCAGTCAAAATAATGGAGTAATTCTCCTACCAACACCTCACCCACTCAGAGGAATGTCTGTAGGCACGGCTCTGTACTTGATGAGGTAGTACGGGTAGCACTGACAACTATCGTAAACGACAAACGTGCCCGGATTCTCCTTCTTGTCAACGCAGGCGTCGTAGAAAGCGTGGGACAGCTTCTTGGAGTTGATCGCTGGCGGCCGGCGATACTTCGGTCTTCCGACCGTTACCCTCCCTACCAAGACTTTGGCCAGGAAGATGTGACGAACCGAGTCATTGATCGTGAAGTTGTCGGACAAGGAGGCTTTGGTGGCGAAGTAGGAGCCGTAGCCGTGAACGGTTCCGTGGACCCCGGCCAGCCGTGGGTCGAAGTTGCCGCGGCAGATGCTCTCTGAGACGCTGGCAGACGTGCCGTGGAACAGGTGTCTTTCCAGGCACTTCAGAGGCTTGATTTG
>JAVQJG010166453.1:0-11996 GCA_036024015.1 Craterocephalus amniculus
GGGGGGGGGGGGGGGGGGGGGGGGGGGGCGCGGGGGTCGCAACATATAATAATTGCGTGTACCAGGCCTTAGAATGACACATGAAGTACACTGTTTCTTCTTTGTGTCATATGTCTTTATGCCTGTATGCACTATATATTTCTATTTTATCCAGGACTGCATGCATTAAACCACAACAAATGTTTATGTAGCCAATTACGCAAAGACTGAGTGATTTGATCTTTTGATTCTTCATGAATACTCCTCAAATCCTGACTCTGAACATGGATTGTTTTATATTGAATGGCTATTTCAACCCAAGTGATAAAATGAAGATGTATAAACATGCTGTGTTTCTTTCTTGCTACGTATGCTGGCAATTTCTTTGGAAGAAAATAATGGTAATTGAGGTTGAATTTTGAGACATAAAACAAATTCTAAACAGTTTCATGTTGGGGTGGAAATCAAATGAAGAATGTTGTCTGATGAGTGCAAATTTAAAAAGGCATTTTCCCTTCATGGTAACTTGTGTATCTCTATGATTAACAAATTCACTCTTTCTTAGAAAGAATAACTGCAATAGTCACAAAGAGTATCCAAAAAGTCTGGTCTATGTTTTCTATTCTCATCCAAGGAGGAGCTACTGTTGCTTCTGTTGTTCAACATGTAAACAGTATATGTAAGAGTGAGACTGTACCTGTAACCAGAGTTTATTGCTTGAGGTGTCTCTTCCTGTGGCGATACATTGAAATGTTGCATTTTGACCAGCATTCACCTCCACATCCCCAAGACGCAGGAAATGAGGGGATTTATCTGCAGGAAATGAGATCAAACAAACAGAGGAAATCACATTAACTTGTGTCTGAAAATGTTTTGTTTTATTTTCCTTGACTGCTCAAAGTGTAAATGCAGTGCCAAAAAAGCCTGGGCTATTACAAATATTATATATTTCAGGCCACTGTGCTACCAGAAGGAATTTGTTCAGTTTTATTGCAATTAGATTTTATTGGAGTCGGAAAAAAACTAAAGCACAGCACTGAATTGCCACAAGAGGTAATACCAATGTCAGATTCAGTATGTGGAATAGCTTCTTAACCACCATCCTAAGATATTAAACAAGCTGTTTATATCCAGAAGATGCAGTTCAGTGATGACATTTTTATTCTGGTGGTGATATTGCAATGACAGATAGAACCTTCTATTGTGAGTAAAAACACACACTCAAGCTCACACTCCTGCATTCATGCAAATGTGCACACACACAAACTTGTGTCCAGAAATGCAGCTGTGAGAATGAATGCATCCATTGTGGAGACTAAGTACTAATTCCTTTTCAAATACTTTTTTCTGATAAGAGTCCTGCTGCTCAGCCTTTAAAGCACTGGGGATGCTCTTTTTATAATATGCTCCAAAATTTTTGTTTAGGTTTAGGGTTAGTCATATTTTATCTAAGAGCAACCTCAGGAAACAGAGACCTTAGGAATACAAAGACCTCAGACAGTGTGTAGAGGAAAACAAGTTCCTTTTATTCTACTTGTAATCAAAATAATCCAAGAAAAACATAATTATCCTGAATAATACCCGTACTGCCAGGAGACAGATGACCAAACAAGTTTTCAATGGCTTTCTAGCCATCATGAGGAGCCCCCAGGGAAACAGCTGTAGCTTAAAATTAACAGATTATTCTGTTAACAGTAACAGTCAGAACTGTTTTTCGCCTCTAGCAATGAGGAAACACCCAGGCGAAGGAGAGAAGAAGACCTGAGATGTAGCGAGAATTTAAAATGGATCGCATCCCTCTTCTTTTTCCTGTCAGTGCAGAGACAAGACAGCTACTGTTCACTCTGTGTGTCTGTGCAAGTTTGTGAGCGCTTGTGGGTTAAAGGGAGAGAGAAATGCTGAGTGGCCAGAATCTTCTCCCTCCATGATTGTCATAATACCGTCTCATTTCCCGCTTCACTCTCTCCTCTTCCTTCTTTCTGCTTTTTCCCATCTCAGTCTTCTTTTTTTTCTTGCTCACAATTTTCTCTAAGACCTGTCTTTCTCCTCTCACAGCCAGCCGTCCTTTCCTGTGTCACCTTTCCACTTATCTAACCATTCAGCTGCAACAGAAACCAACCCAGGTACAGTCTAATTAGTGGCCAAAGCTATCAGCCTCTATTCAGCCAACTAGGACTAATTGCTGGCATGGTAATGACTCACCGCATGGGTAGCTGAGCACTTGAATGTCATCTATGACGATGAAGCCAGCTTTGCTGTCCGAAACCTCTGCTTCAAATATAACCTGAAAAAAGAGAGAGCACATTTACCTGTCACTATTTCCATCATTAGCATCATTATAATCAAACCTGTATAGAAGGAAATAAATTGACATAGACATAAAAACATTCTGAACACAGTGCATCACATAACTGAAGAGCTACATAGCCGAAAAATGGACTTTCTAGGTTAAAAATTACAATCCGTTTAAATAATGTTTAACTTTAACTGCTAATGAGGGGAATCATTCAGTCTCAGGCCAGTGACAGCAGCTAGTGAAGTGGATTAAAATGGATAAAATGGAAAGCCTGTGAGCTGCAGCTGGCTTTAAACATTTTGTTCAACAAGAAAAGAAAGACAACTGATACACTTGCTAAACTAATAATGTCTTTTGGGACATTACTAGTCCCAAAATAGCTGCCATGAAAATAACAACAGAATATTACTCAATGAAAGACAATGAAAACACGATTCTTATTTTTTTACTCTGCTAAGGGAGCTTCCAAAATGTTTACTTTACCTTTGAAACAGACTCACATACAAAGTACACTACACCATTTTTTTTATTATAAAGCAAAAAATAATAATTTAAGGGTGCACGCTATGTGTCATTAAAAGTAAAAAAAAAAAGGATGAAAATGACAAAAGAAGCCATGGCAATGTTTGGTGGTGTTTACTCCCCTATTAAAGGAAATCACCTGGAAGTGACCTGGGATAGTTGGTGATGCTTGTGAAAGGTTAGAATGTGCTGAGAGCAAGCAGTCACCCTTGTTTTGATGCATTTGGGAATTAAAATGCTGTGTTTTCCACTGCAGCTCATCTATGTTAAGCTGATTATGGGCCTTTCCTAGTAGTCAGGTCAGATATTCTACTGATAGCCCACTTCTCATTGCAATGGAGAGTCACAATGAATGGGGTTTGAGAAAAACAATGCATGAAAACATATTGCGAGTTAATCTGATGCATGCTTGCACACTGACATGGAAGAAGATAACCAATCATGTTTACTATCTGAACTACATGGCTTGTGCTATATTTGCAAGAGATAACAGCTGCCTCTATTTTCTTCAGTTTATTAACTGGGAACTTGAATAAAGAAGATTCTCATCATCGTCATTAACCTAACTCTTCTTCACTCCTTCCTCCTTGTCCAGTGACCCTCTATCTACCTCCACTCCCTATTGTTCTATCATACTTTTCTAACCATTTCCTCTCTAATCTATCCTGTCTTTCGCTTGCCAGTGTTTACTCAGACCGGAGTGGTGTAATGAACAGAGAAGAGAGGAGGTAGCCATCAAAAAGAGAGGCAGAGGGGCGGGGGGAGTAAGTGTGCAAGCAGTTGTTGTCATTCATCACCTGTAAAAGGAAATCTGCCCTGAACTGTTTACCCATAACTTATCATCTCCTGCATGTCACGCTTTCTCTCGCTCGCTCTCTCCCTCTTGGTCTCCCTCCCTTTCCAATCTCTCTTGTCCCTTTCCTCTATCATCTTTCACTCACAGCTGGCTGCAGAGCACAGCAGAGACAACAGCTGACTTTTAATACTTATATCTCTACCGGCTTCTCCCCTGCATTGATTGCCAATTGCAAACTTGTGTACTTTTCCTTTTTAGGCAGTATATATATATAGTTTCTATGAAACTACATACAAAAAAATACTGAGGTAGTTGTGACGGCAGCCCATCTGCAAAGTACAAATAAACTAAGATTACAGTGAACAGACACATTTGCTGCTATATTAATTCACAAATCTCCTATACTGAACCTTTTGATGAAGTTAATGTCTTAGGTTTGTCTTGCCAATCTGCCACTCATGAAATACATTAATAAATTAAGTAATAATTTGAATCTATGTAGCATTATATGAAGTGTTGTGCATTTTAAGCTACTGTGACACCCCTAGTCAGGGTGCCTGTTGCTTTGTGGCTAATCTTGTGAACTCTTGTCTGGCAGCCAGTATGGAGTAGACATGCTGTGGTAACCCCTTTACTGGCCAGGGCCCATCCATGGGCCCTCTTCCTAAAAGAAAAATCCAAATAAGTTTAAATGTAAAAGAGTGAGAAAGATTAGGAAGGTTACTCTATAAAGAGACTTTGCTTTTGCATGTTCTCCAAAAAGCTTAGAAACAAGATCCAATTCTATAAGGAGATACTTTTGTTAGAAGTTTGTGGATTTTTTTGGAGATTGTTATTAATAAACAGTTAACATTCAGTTGTAGTCCATGTTGTTGTTGCTAAATCCATTAATATGAAGTGGTAAAAAGGTGTAAAACTTAATATATTCTAAAGCACAGTTTTTAGTTTGGAGTTTGGCCATGCACATTGCTTTGTACTGAGGATATTACATCTTGTTTGAACTTGAGAATAGATGAAAGCGCAAGGATAACCACACATGCCCTGACTGTTCCTTTCTAATCTGTTTTTTACCATCCAGAAACTTGGACAGCTTAGTACTCCTTCAGATCTGATTCTGTACTTTGTTATTGTTTTCAAACACCAAGGCAAATGCTTTACATCACTCAGACAAATCAGTGTTAGACACAAACCCACAGCTCTGATAATAATCTTGTGTTCCAGCATGTGCAATAAGATTGAACGGCACACTGCCTGAGGGTCACAGCTGCTTACATGCTGTATAATTTTAGCAGCCATTAAACTATTTATTTTCTGTATTAAGACCACCATCCGGGCAGGATGGTGGCCACCTCTGATCATACAGGTGCTAGTTGAACAGATTGACTTATCTAATCACTGTGAAGCAAGATTGTTGATGGCACATGTTTACAAGTTCACACACACAAACACACACACACACACGCACACACACACACACACACACACACACACACACACACACACACACACACACACACACACAAACAAACGTACTCTGAAATGCTGAAGGCAAAGGAATGACATATCATCACTCCAGAGTAGAGCTGGGCGATAGCATACATCCTCTTATCATCCAGTTGCATATATCACTTTGATGTATGCATGTACAGGCACTGAATCAAAAATGTTTAAAGCTGCAGGGAAGAGATATTTTCCCATCTTATGTTGTAGTCTAAATTCAATAAATGTAAATGTGGTTTTAGGCACCTGCTGAAATTGTATACACTCACTAAACTAAAGGCAATATGGGCTTCAGTGCCACAAAGCTACAAATGAGCAACATATAAAAACTGAAAATGACAGCAAATTAAGACTACTCAACTATTTATTCATTTATTTATTCATTTAATAGAGCTCATTGAGATGCACTATCTGGAACCCTCTACTCCAACTTTTGTGCACACGTAGTCTGAAATATGTGTTTAAGCAATTAAAGGATAATATACTGGAAATGTGACATGTGAGGTGGTTTGGAAGCAGCAAGTGTGGAGTTTAATTAATGAATAACTGAACCAATTTCTACACAACTACAAGTTCATCCAACAAAGTGACAAAATAAGTCTATTGGATGATGATATTCAGGGTCTAACTGCTTGAATGGTGACTGGACAATGCAATGGTTATTTAATAATTATATCTAATTTAGTTCATTTAAATGTAAAATAGTCAGTACAAGTCCAAAATCAATCTTTTTACCTCTTCATTATCTTATTTTTTTTTCCATGATCTCATTAAAAAACATTAGACTGACTTGTTCCTCCATTAAGAACATCAAAATCTGGGATCATGAATTGCAACAAACTTTTATTCACAAACTTTTGATGATCTTGAGGGTAATAATTCCCACTCGTAATAAAGAGGAAAAAGAGGCAACATTCATAATTGCAAAGCCTACTTAAAAAGCACTGCGTAGGTGTGTGTTTGTATGTGTGTGCAGTTTGTGTTGAACTGTTTTTGTCTGTGTGTGCAATATGTCTACATGTGAAAGTCTTCCCCTGGAGAAACCAGGCTCATTACAAGTAAAGCTAAAGTGCTAACAGAGAAACATGTTCAAACATGACAAAATAGCTTCATAACCTCAAATCCAATAACCCGCTTCACAGCCTGAAAAGGCTACATATGCCTCAGCAAACCAGGATGATTATGTTCAATTAAAACATGTTGACACACGACTTTCACACCGGTGGGCTCCTCCCACAGTTACTGAGGGGGACGGGGCTCCAGATGGGCCATTTGGAGGATGCTTTCACACTTTGTCTTCTAGTAGTATTACATAGTCCCCAGGCTGTGCATGTTTATATGATCAGTGTGTTTGGGTGCAAGAGCTTTCAGAGACAGGCTACTTTGAAGCACTCACACATCTGTCAACACCAGCCACAACGCACACACAGATCATGACTGACATGATAAAGAAAAAAGGGGAAAAAAGCACATATTCACACACAACCTAAGTATAATGCAATCTGCTATATATTTTTTTTTGCAATACATTATCCTTTATTCAAAATTGAGTTCAGGTCAGGAAAGACTTGTATTTAGAAGAAAAAACAAGGTGTAAAAGTAATGAGCACAATGTCAGAAATGTCAAGGTCCAACATGGCACACACTCGCATGCATGCCAACACAACCACAGACACACACCATTCCCTAATCGTCACCTCCTGAGCACCAGTCAACACAAATAAATCAGCAGTCTGCCTCACAGCATGTGGATGTGTTTGTAGTTTGTGTGTGCTCTGTGTATTCACATCAGCATGACGCGAAATGAGTCAATAATATCCAGTATGTCGCTTTTGGTTGTAGCTCGGGAATTTACCTGATATTCATTAGGCCAGAAGGTGGAGACAGCAAGTTCCGCTTTCAGCCAATCTTTACCTAGAAAGCAATTTTTAAGTAAGAACAGGTTGACTAATAGAATGAAATAAGAAATGAAATAAGTGATGCCTGGAGCCAGATTTTACCAGTATAGGTAGTCACGTTCCATATGGGGTTTGCCAATGGACCCTTGTTCACCTAGAAAATGATGCAGAATACACAGTTACAAAAAAGTCTGCAAAAAACAGCGCAACAGCTTTCCCAATTGAAAGATAACAGGGGACAAGACAGAAGTGCTGTGGGAATAAATTAAGGAAATCAATTTATCTATACTTCATTTTAATTAGAAAATCTTGTGTCAAGAATGTCCACTCTAAATCATTTTTCTCTTTCTGTACATTTGAGACCATAATCAGAACAGGAAACAGTACACGTTGTTGTTTGCTGTTTTTTTAAGTCAATACATAGTTATAATGTTCTTTATTACTCGCTAGTCAGTAGTTTCTGTTGAATTCAAGCTGCATTAGTTGTAGTAATGTTTCACAAAAAATAGACAATATTTTCTGTTTGATTTCATTTTGTTTTGTTAAACCACTAAACCATTTGGCATTTTGACAAACAAAAAGCTTTAAATAATTAGAATGAATGCATTCTAGTTTATTAAATCTAGCCTCAGACTTGTAATTTGCAGCAGTTAGGCTGGTGAAGGCTTATCTTTTTCTCTGTGAAAACCAAATAAATTAGATCAATCATTCTCAGTCCATTAAACCATTAAGACCTGAATATGGGTGAACGTACACTCAAACATTTTGTTAGTTTGTATTGGGTTGAACCAAATTATCATTTGTTGCCTTGGATTGGTGCTCAGTACCTTCACCAAAACGTTGAGGGTGCCAGGGCTGGAGCCATCAGGGCTTGTGAGTAGATAGTTGAAGTCAATACAGTGAGTATCGTTCTCCTTCATGACTGGCAGCTGAAACCTGGCCTTTTCTCCCACATCATACTGAGAGACATCAACATACATGTAGGACCCTGAATGCAAAGACAGAAAAGAGAGAGGTAAGTATAGTTTAAAGAGGGACATGACATATGATCATAAAAATGTTAGCGGATTTGTAAATCTAACCCAAGACTCTGCTACGTTTTGTAGTAGCTGTTTGTGCTTGCACACCACATACCTACCATAATCCACTACTTGAACAGACTAATAATGGTGCCCTCTGAGGAGGTAGTTAGTGTGTAGACAGTCAGTATTACAGGTATGACTGAACTTGCCCAAGAGCGGGCTGTATGCCCACGGTTTGTCCTACATGTATCTACAGGAACAATTCTTGGTCCAAAGAAAATGTACCTGAAACATTCCACCTATGAATTTAACTCATGAGCTCCCTTTATGTGCATTTTATCCCCATCTGTTTATCTTACCAAACAAAAAAACAGTGCCTTCCAGACACATAAAACAGACCCTTTCAGGAGATTTTATTTGCTTCTCCTTTGTGACGGTTGGCCTATTTCACAAAGAGCCAGCAACAAATTAACACCAGGAAGAGGACAGTGCAATTACTGCATCCTCCTTAGCTGCTGTGCTTCTTCAAAAAGTTTACAGCTTTATCTTTTCTTGGCTTAATTTATATACTCATTCATTGTCTAGGTAGTGAGAAAGTCAAGAACAAATGTTCTCCAAATACTATGTAAGCCAAGTGTCACTGCTGCATGATATTCTGTGGTGCCTTGTACTTTCAGTGGCTCGTTGTGGAAAATGGAGCTTGAAATAATACATAATCTGGGTGTACTGACGGTCTGCCTGTCCAGATGTTCTAATAATCAGCTCAGACCTCCACCAGATGTTGCTGCACTGAAATATGATGAAATGTGATCCTTTCCTGCTTGATTTTAAATCTCACTATATCACATTAGCTCATTACAAATTAACAGAAAAAGCTGATGATATGGTTTGATTCTGTTAAAAGGGCAGTTTTGTTGGATATAACAAGACATACTGTATAAAATGCACAAGATAACTCTGCACTTTCAAAGCATTTTCTGTCAGTTTATGAGCTTTTAATGAAATTAGCTGACCCACTGAAGTAATATTTCATGCTATAAAGTACAAGCAACCAGTAATGGCTGCAACGTTACTTATGCGAAGGAGCAAATAAAGAGATCGAAGCACAATGGGACACAATTAACTACAGTACATTTAAATGAAGTGTAATTGAATTAAATACAAAGAGATGAAATTCCATATAAAGGGCCTAAGCAGTAACAAAAACCAGTTAATTTGATTTGCAAACTGTATCATACACAATACGTACTGTACAATAGCCAGCAGAACAATGGTGATTATTGGTTATTGTTTAGCTAATCTACTGTGAGAAAAGCTCTTCCTCTGAGGAACAGAGCAGAACATAACCAGCTTTCATGTGGTCCACACCAACATGTGAGTATGGATACACATCGATCCCTCATTTAGTACCCTAGTTACAAGTTCTATTCTAGCTTCACCTCTCATCTGTATCTTCTCACTTCTGCACAAACAAAAGAATATGCAGTTCTACCTCTGCATTACTACAATAATATTGCTTCTTGCTGAAAATGTCACTAACAAGCGTCACCCAAACTGAAAAACAAAAAGAGGCCAGCATCATTTCCCCTTTAACCACATCAATCCATATCCAACTAAAATAAAGGAGTGACAGACATTCTTATTTCTTTATTTTAGGCACTGCTACTAAGATGGTGACGTGAACAAAAAGTGCCTTTAAGATGGATGCCAAGATGATACACCATCCAAAAATACCCTTACTAGCCAGAGACCCAGAGACCCAGATATGTCAAAACACACGCAACAAAGCAAAACATAACCTCTGGCACTTTAGCTAGTCATAACGCTGCCTCAATCACAATTGTATCCACAAACACAATAGTTAGAGGTGAAACTGTTGAGCAATAATCAAGAGTAATAAAATAAATAAAACTGGAAAAAAATGGTAATATTACAGAAATTGCCAAGTTGCCTCAATATTAACTTGCAGGAACAAAAAAAACCATTTCAAAAAGGTTTAACATTTATTCTCAAGTTAGGTGATCCAGAGTTGTTTAGGATGTAATGGAACCGACGCAAAAGATACTACATACTGTAAAGTTCAATTCAGTAGCACTAACAAACTCAATTTGTAATTTTAAGGCTGTTTACATGGATCCATCATTACTATATACTCATTATAATATCAGTGGATCTGCTGCAGACTTAATATCAGTTTCTCCTTCCTTATTTGAGAAAATATAAACAAGAGGGGGGAAGACAAACATGGTGAGAATGGCATGTCAAATAGGTTTAGAGTGTTACTGGCTGACAACATCATGAGTCAAGAGTATCTGCTTTAGTCCTCTGAGCCACAGAGCCATAGCCCATGAATGTTCAACTGGCACGATGCTAGCTGCCAACGCTAGGATCTAGGCCCTGCCATAGTGAAAAATGCCAACATCAACCCCCAGAGAGATTACATAGATGAGTTTTATCTCTATTACTGAAACTGCCAAACCATCCCTGCACATTCAATACTGCCCTAAGCACAAATGGTGATTAGCAAATGGGACAAATCAATGTGGGCTAAAAGGTATAGAAATGTAGTTGCTGACAGTGAAGTGACTCCTAAACAAACCTTTGAAGAGCTTCTAGTAGATGGTTCCTTTTTTCCGATAACCCCCATTGAACTAATCAGCAAAGTAAAGTTACTACCGAAGGTCTTTTAGATGCCAAACACTCTTAACAACTCCCTGAAATTACAAGGGCAGCTATCCCTTTATTTTCAAAGGTCAAAAGCCAAAAAGGTTTAGTGCTGCTCCTTTAAATTACGCCATGCCCTCAGGGAGAGTTCTATCAACAAATCCAACATAAAAATTGCCAAAAGTGTCCCTGGGCAAAATATTTAAGCTCCAGGCTCAACCCTTCACCCATTTCCTATCACTCCTTCCATGTAAAAAACCTTGCCAAGTGTTGTGTCTATAATCCCCTCCAGCAAACTCGTTTTCCATCCACCGCACCACTGTTCCACACCCTGCTGGCATTATTAACACATCAAATGTCAGTTCATACTCCTACACCTCTAAGCAGGGCTCAGAACCTACCCTTCCGCAACCAGCATCTCCAAACCATTAACCTGCTCTGCCATCCCCGTGCCCTGCTCATACCACCAGCTTCAAGAGATGTTAATGCTATGTTAATTCTAGCCAATACCCCTGTACCCTTGGGCAAAGTATTTAACCTCGTCAAAGTGGCAACTCTGCCCTCACTACACAGTGACACTACTTGGTATTTATAACACTAAACACAAGACTTTGGCTCTGTACCACTGGACACTTGAAAATATGCAAGGCCACATTTACTAGAAAACAACACACACATTGAGATAAAACAAGTGTTTTTATGTGTGTTTATATGAAAACTGTCGAGAGTTGGTGTTGAACTGAACTTTTCTCTAAATGTCAGTGAAGGTGGGTTGTCAAGATGATAACCATGGGAGATAAATAACAGCATTACACTGTCATGGTAACAATGTCATAAGGAGAGGTGGAGAAAGGAAAAGGAAAAAAGATGAGAGGAAAGGATAGAAAAGAAAAGGAAATTTATTTGAAAATAAAATAGGGCATGTTTGTGATTACTGGTTTCCCTTTTCCTCACAACTTCACTGTTCTTCCACACCATCAAAATTCCTACTCAGTTGATGTTAATTTGATAGTTACTCTTTCCACATTACACAGCTAGTTACTGTTGTAACAGTTTGCTTTCTAACATCGTAAAGCGAGCAACCTTTCCTGTTCACTGCTGTTGATTAATGACCTCATATTCTGTTAATTAGACCCTCAGCCCTGAGGCAGAAAAGATTTAATTTCCCCTTCATCATCATCACTGAGAAAAACACAACTGATTAAAGAGTTGAGAAGAGAAGAGAAGAGAAGAGAAGAGAAGAGAAGAGAAGAGAAGAGAAGAGAAGAGAAGAGAAGAGAAGAGAAGAGAAGAGAAGAGAAGAGAAGAGAAGAGAAGAG